>JALLOT010003209.1:0-11568 GCA_036939595.1 Thalassiosira livingstoniorum | reverse complement strand
TTTCTCCCTGTCCCCCCTTCTTCACCATTCACCACGCACAGCAGAGTGCGATTGACGATCTTGAGTAATAGAAATGCCTGCTTTTACGTAGTATACATGTACAGGCATTTACGCGTAAAAAGATACTCGTATGTAGTACTCCCTGGTGCCTTAAACTTTTGACTCTGGAACGGAATTAGTACATTCTACATAAAAAATATGTAGGATCGCTCACAAATTCGGTCCCAAAAAATAATCTCAAAAATTGTGTAGAATTAATACCATTAGGGACTGATTTTTTATACGTTAAAACTTAGTCACGAGCGTTTGGCTAATTATTGTACAGTTTCTACACACACTATCTGTGTCCCAGAGTCAAAAGATTAAGTCACAAGGGAGTATAGGTTATGGAATCTGCATGTTATTATCAGGGTTTTGATAGAACTTGCGTGGTGCATACCTTGTACTCAAAATGGCCTGGAGATGACAGGAACGAAAGATCAATTAAGCCAGAGCAGCAATCATTTGGCAAGAATATACAAAAAATAATGATTTGAGAAATGCAACTTTCCTGTTATACCTTTTTGTTGATTGGATTGACTTGTAATTTTTTTTGATGGAACTAAAACTTTTACTAATTACCAGAATAGATATGCATGGAGTTATATGCTGACAAAAATGTTGACTACAGATCAAACTATTTTGTGTCGATTGTTACGTTTACCTTAGAAAATTGATGAGATTGGACTGGATGTCTAAAGTATTGTGATGGACTTTCAACAATGCAAGTGAATGAGAAAGCAGAAGGTTGAAAAATATTAAGCAAGCAACCATCGTCATTAAGGAGTGTTTCGGATGATTAATGTTGCAGTTCCAGATTTCTATTTGCTGAGTGGAGCTGCATCTGCAGCAGATTTTGTTGATGATAGCAGAGATTATAAACCATAACTTCATCAATGGCGACACCACCCAACAACAGCCAAAGCATGTCAATTTGCACGTAACTCGCACTATCTCGTTGTGGCTTCAAATTTCAAATGGGGTGGGGGGAGTGGCATCAGCCTCAGAAGTGAGATGCTCTCATTTGATTGATGGCAGCAAAGCTGTTCAAACTTCTAGATTTGGTAATGGTGGCATGTTATTCCTGGCAGCAATCCCTTTTGTTGTGCACAGCTTCAAGGTTGATGCATTACAGTTGTTTTGTGGCATGTTTCAGCTCAGCTGCTGCATTCCGATGATAATGACGAAAGCTTTAAATGTCCAGGGCACAAAGAAGTGTTAGGGGTGGCTCTAGCTGTGTCTGATACAATGTTGACTTTTCCATGAACACATTTTCCATGGTTCATTGTTGACGGTGGTGATGGTATGATGAATTGCAACAATCAACAAGATGTAGCATATCTGGTTGGTCCTTTGGGTTGTGGAGGTGGTGTTGGCTGTACCATGGTGATAGTTTGTGCTTGAGGTTGATTGAAAGTCTCTGGGAGTCAGGGGGGCGCCCTTTATCTTGGCCCCAAAATGGAAATATCATGGTTGGATGTGACAACGTTTGCTTATGACAAAATGATTGGAGTTGCTGTGGGCATTGCCATGATCTCAGCCTGTGATGCAGAACCCTGTGCGTGCTTCAAACTACAGCTGCTTCAGAGGATCTAGTAGCTGCAGTTTGAAGCGTGCACACCATTCATGAGTAGTGGTCGAGATCACTCTTCGGCCCTCAACACCATTTTTGCTAGCAGATGGCCCTTGTTATTTGGTGGCGGACCGTCATCATCCTACCAGATTGAGTTTTTGTTAGAGAAGTGCCTAACAGAAGTTTTATGAGTAACAGTCACTAACTTTGAAAGCAAATGAAAAGGAAAGGTATATATAAGACTGATACCTTATCATTACACACTACTCCTATTACTCCTACCATATTTATCATTTTTTTCATGCACTATACATGCAAAAGTTTTTGTTAGCTAAAAAACCTAATAGCTCAATAATGCTAAAAAAACATTTTGTGTTTCTTCTCTTTTTAGTTCCAACAAGGGGAAATACTAAACAGAGAAAGGGACTGTAGCTCTAGATTTATCACATACTGAGCCACATCAGCTGTCAAGAATATTTTTCTAGCAACAGACAGACAATTTTTAGGTATGAGGATTGTAGAAAGCAGAAAACTGTTGTATTGAACAGTGCTTTACTTTTTAAGGCAATTACCATTACTACAGCTGCCTTGTTGCTTGCTTTCCTGATTAATTGTTTAGTATGGGGGCAAGTAGTTCAATTTTGTAAGTTGCATAGGAGAATTAAGTACATAAATAGATACGGTAAAACATTATGGTAGTAGTAAAAAACAGTAATTACTTGTAAGTAGGTATTATTTAATGTAGTTTTTCTTTAGCATTTTTACTTCATATTATGTCAGTGCATGTACTATTATTATTTCATGGTCAGGAAATGACTCTCCTCAGTAGGCCTTTTCACCCCTGAGTATTTCCAGGGTTTAAACCAACTGAATAATTGATTTTTTTATATTTTTTGTAACTAACAAAGCATCATAATCATACATACAGCTCACTAGGTCCAATCCAAATAGTAGAAGATTGCATAACAATGGCTATAATGCCAGTAGTGCAAATGCAGTCAAAGACACCACTGCTAATGGCATGTCCTCCCCCGACCACTTTCCATTTTTATTTCTTTTATCGCATATTTTGATAGTGTAGCTAAGCTAATAGTAACACATTAATGTAAATAAATTGACAAAAATAAATATTTTCATGCCATAAAACTGACGTCCTTGGCATAAGCTTAGTGGTATCATCTCTGGGGTTGTTTCCTCATTTCTGTCAGTTGTTTCTACTTGTTCAGTCTTTGAATTAATTTCATTTGCAGCAGGCAGTGCCCATGGCAACATTTCATTGTGACATAAATTCCACAAGTTTTACCACAGTCAGCTACTAGCAGCATACAGTATGTAGATACTACATTCATACAACTTAAATTTGTAAGTATTATGTAAAAAGGTAGCTTCTTTTAAACTTGAAAAGAATCCTTGTGGTTTGATAATAGCTAAAAATATTTCTCCAAATTGATTATTCTACCCATCCTCAAAAATTGTGTTTAACGTTTTCCAAAAATATCTCATTTTGAGGGATAAACTTAAAAGTTGTTTTAGCATTCAATGATCCAATAATTTCTTTACTAGTTAATAAGACTTTTTGCTACATATGTTGTATGGTACCTTACAACAAAAAATGTAGTACTATGTATTCCTATTCATACGTAGCATGTACCTTGCTTATCTTCTAGCTATATACTTATGATATCTAATACTACTACGAAAAAAAGAAAATCAGTGGAGTATTTTGCTGTACCAAATGTACCATACTTGTACTTCTCAAAAGTGTGAGTAATACCTACTCCAAATGAGAAACTGTTCCAGAAGGAATCGTAATAAATGAAAGACATAATGAAAATATCAATGTTTAAAGTCTGTTGGTATTATAAAAAAACAATAATACTCCTATATTACTCCTATTAAAAATAAAAATAGTAACTAGTATGGTACCTACACGCTAGAAACAGGTATGGTAGCTTAAAAAAAATGATCATTTTCTTCAGAAGGTAAAATGATAATCACAGATTTTCTCACAATCATTTTTGATTATTGATAATCAATTTTGATTACTGTAAAAAAATGATTATGATAATCATTTTTGATCATTTCAAAAATGATTGTTCCCAAAATTTGATGATTATTGGGCACATGCAAACAAAAAAATTATTTTTTTGGATTAATGGGTTTGTATTATGTTCCTCTAATAATATAAACAACTTGAAAATGATTTTATGAGATAAAGGTGTCCCATGTTGAAAAATGACACATGAGAGATAGGTCTGCACTTTCAAATGAAGAAAGTTCATGACCTGTTTCAAATTCACTGCTTTTCTTCCAATTTTCTAGATGCTGTTGAACTAGTGATAATATTTGGAAAAATCTTACTACCTCTATCTCACAAAAAAGGTAGATTTGGCTGGTTTTGCTGTCCCACAAAAATGGTATATTTATTAATATGTATTCCTACTTAGATGCTCTCGTAAAGGCATCATTGACACATGATTGTTCGTTTTTGGGACTGTTCAAAACTCGTAAAAACAAACCCCATCCCCTGTCAGAACCCATGCAGATCTCACATGCAGTGTCACTCATGCATGTCCATGGCTGCTTCAATTTTATTCTTCAATGCACCATGTCCATATTTGTGCACTGCAGCTGTAAACAATTGGTCAACCAGATCAATCCTCAACTTAGCGTTGATTACCACGTCCTCCACTGCATCAATAATTAAAGCATTAAATTCCTCCCCTTATGAAGGAACTTGATAGCACCAATCCTTTGCAAAGGCCACCACCAGGTCTATAACTCTATCGAAGTCACCAACAACACTATCACACTCATCACCATTCCCTTCATTACCCTCCATGATGGTGGCATCAACAGCGGGGGAATCGCCAACATCCAATCCCATCTGGTCAATTTTTCGCAAATCTGGCAATTCGTCATCTTCTATGGCATCGCCAACCACTTTTAAGTCTTCTCCCTCATCAATGGTGTTTACCGCTTCTTCTGGGGAGTGTGCAGTAGCATCAGCAGTAGTGGCTGGTGCTGCTTTTCCATGCTCGCGACCCCCCACACTATTTCCCATTGTCGGTGGAACATTCGGCTCTTGAACGCAATTTTTAACCTCTTGTTTGATCTCAGCAATAATAGCATCCATCTCCACATCATGTGCCTGCAGAGGGAAGGGAGGCAAGGGAGGCATAGGAGGCAATGCAACAATAGTTTGATGAGAAGGGGAGGTTGTAGATGGAGCCGGAGCTGGAACCGGAACAAAGATATTCCCATTATCATCCATCCCAGAGCATAGGATTCGGAGGGGACCTTTTTTATTCCTAGATAACCCGTAAACCAATTCTTGGTGGGCGGTTGGAAGAACATTCTACCTAGCTCAAATCGTGGTATGATTTCACGAAGGAACTCGCGAGAGTAGCCCTTGGATTGAAGCAATCGTAGACTCCAACGATTTTAATAATAAAATAATAATAATAGTGGCTTGGAGGCTTGTTTGACATCGATTTTTTTGAAAAACAATGCAATCAGTAGCTGCGTGAATCACTATTATTCACTCATTTAAGGCTCAAAGAAAACTAAATTGTTTTGCATTCAAATATATTTTTATTGCACTGGATGCTGTCCTCAGCATTGGACACTGTCCAATATAATTTGCACTGCGGCTTTTAAGTATGAATCATTAAAAACATGGTTTCAGCTCCCTATCCATAATATTCAGTGTAAAAGTATCAGTATCTCTCTGTAAAAAATGATACACACATATTTGTATCAAATAATGAAATTTGTTGTTGTACCAGGTATATAACAATGATAGTTTTACATGAGTGTTAAAGCAATGGGTACAACATGAATATATCTTACATCGTGATATTATGTAGGATGTATTTTTCATCCGTTTGTTAAGCTTCAATCTGGAACAATGTACATGGTACCAACAAGATGCATTGATATTTTGTATTCTACACAATGGATTTAAAAATGTGTTCAATCATATCAATAATTAATGAATCACTAACCTCCACAATGAACCGAAGTTTGTTACAACATAACAATCTAACCTATTTAATAGGTGAATATTATAAAGTGTTGATCATAAATATCATTCAAAGCTGTTACATATTTGAGACACAATAACTATCTAGGAACAGAATAATAATATTTCCTTTTCAATTTACTTTATTAAATTCAGTAATGCATCAAATCAACATTCCACTATGAAATAAAACTTAAAAATGAACATCTCAAGACTAGTAATCTTTTAATAGCTATAAATTGTGTAAATTTTGTGGATTGTCTTTGAATTAATAACGGTTTTGTAAACAAATAAAAATGCAGGCGATAGACTTAGGATAAGACATGTCCTGATCCAAACTTATTTTGAATAGGTGCTCTCTGCCATGACATCAATGTATAGTAGATTCAAACACCTTCTTGATAACAGAACAGGTAAAGCTTGAGATTTTTTTCATTTCTTTACTATTAGACATCAACACACATGGGAACACACACACAGGAACATATACTCAGGGACACACATACAGGGACAAACTAAGTACACACACAGGACCACACACACACACTAAGCACAAACTAGGCACACACTAAGTACACACACAGGACCACACACACTAAGCACACACTAAGCATACACTAAGCACACAATAAGCACACAATAAGCACACAATAAGCACACAATAAGCACACACATACTAAGTACTCAAACAAAGCACACATTTAGCACACACTGAGCTCACATGAACTAAGCACACAATAAACACACACACCCTAAACTTACACACAACAAGCCCACATGTAAAAGCACTAATCACACACACACTAAACACACACACACTTATCAAACAATCTCAAAAGAAAGCACAATCACACAACAAAATCAAACTCACTTGCAAGCATCACACACACACTAAGCAGGCACACACAAATCACAGACTAAACACACACTAAGCACATACAAATAACACATGAAGCACACACACACACACATACAAAGTACACACGAAGCACACACATAAACATGAAAATCTATTACCAGGGATTGATGGCAGTAGAATTTTCCTTTGTTTGTATTCATTGGTAATAGATTGTTTCACCTTTTTCATGTGCTAGTCTTCAGGATGAGGGGGGTTCAACTGATGCTAGTATTTGATAAGAAACACTTACCGTTGTCAAACAAAGATGTTTTGTTTGTATTAATAACCAAAATAAGAGTGTACAGCTTGATGAAATATCCCAACTTCTATGCAGTGTAATATAATCTTCCCTACTACCAAAGATACACAACCAAAATCAAAATTCAAGGATGCTACTGTATTGTACAAGGTGCTTCATTGATGGATTGAATCATAATTTGGATACTTGGCTCATCAGCAAAGAGTATATTATTTCCAAAGTTGACCTGTATCCTGTCTGTGATTGGAGAACTCTGTCACCAGACAAAAGTAGCAGTAGAATCTTCATTTGTCAGCATGTCTTGATATCATTAGATTTTCTCCTGTTTTTCATGCACTGGACTTCAGAATGAGGTGTTTGAATGGTGCCTTAATTCAATATGCTCCACTTACCAATATCAAAAACATTTCTTCTCTCTGACATGGTAGCAAAAAAAAAAGAAAGTGCAACTTGTTGAAATACCCAAATTTGATTGCACCCTAAATCATATAGTACTTGCATCATCTTCAGGTGTATTGATCCATTGCAGGCCAACAATCCCTGCTTGAGATGTGAATTCACATCTTGTACATCACATTAAAAGCTTTCCACTGTGCCATGGGAATTTATAACTTCTCTTGTTTTGAACAAGATGCCCCAAGGTGCACAACCAAGATCAAATTCACACCTGCTACCATATTGTACAAGATTCCCCATTGGGGTGCAAACAACATTTTGAACTTTTGCTCAACAAGTAATGAATCTGGCCTCTGGAGCTGATCCATCCCCTGTCAATGGTTTGAAACTCTGTCACCAGGTACTAGTTGCAGAAGAAATTTTCATTTGTGCGCACCCTAGGACATATAGTACTTGCATTGTCTTGAGGTATAATGATCTGTATGCAGGTCAAAACCACCTGCTTGAGAAGTAAATTCCCATCTTGTATATCATGTGAAAAGTTTTCTCCTATGTCAAAGGTGCACAACCAAATTCAAATCCATAACTGCCACTGTATTGTACAAATTTACCCATTTGGCTCCAAACAAAATTTAGAGTTTTTGCTCAACTCATAATTTTGAACTAAACAAATAATGAATCTGGTCTCCAGAGCCAATCCGTCATATGTCAGTGGTTAGGGCACTCCATCACCAAGCACAATACTAGTTGCAGAAGTAATTTGTCATTTGTGCACATCCTAGGTCATATAATACTTGCATCACTTTGAAGTGTAGTAATCCACATGCAGACCAAAACCACTTGCTTGAAGAGTGAAATCCCATCTGGTATGTCTTGAAAATAGATTTCCCCTATGTCAAAGGTGCGCAACCAAAATCAAATCCATGTCTGTTACCTTATTGTACAAGATGCCCCATTGGGGTGCAAACAAAATTTGGAGCATTCACTCAACAAATAATGAATCTGGTCTCTGAAGCCAGCACCTCCCCTGTCGTCGGTTTGGGTACTCCGTCACCAAGTACAATACTAGTTGCTTAAGAATTCTTGTTTGTGCACACCTTATGGCAATGGTTGAACTTTGCTTATTTTTACATGAGCTGCTGTTCAAAAGAAGCAAATCATTTCACACCTTAGATGTTAAAAACAAGATAAGTAAGAATGGTATGGTATTCACATAGTAGTACTTACGTCGTCTCTAGGTTTTTAATAAGTTCCCCCCTAAAAAAGCTTGAAGCCACTTTCTTGCTTCATAGTAACAACATTGAGGTGTTTTGTATTTGTTGCTACCAGATAACTACAACATAAGTAGCAGTAGTGTCTCGTGCACATGTTGATAAGAGAGACGTCGCTATATATTGGTTGTGACAAAACAGAAACTAATTGAATACCATAATATCCTAGTATCTAGGTATTAACCTAGAATATGGACGTAACTCACCTTAAAAAAAGCATCGTCCACATGCACTTGTATTGTAATAAGAAGTACTTACCTAGGTAAGTACCTGCAAATGCCAATGTTATCGTGGCTTTCGAACACAAAAAATCACAAATTATTATTCATTTGCCATTGTGATTGAATGGTACCATGAGCATTCATTCAATCACAATGGCGAACGCAAATGGAGCTCAAACTCACCTCATTGAGGCCTGATGCAACGGGTGACGAGCAACGTTTTGTCATGCTCGTGGCTCTGGCGTTTCTTGCACGAATCGCATACCCGGCAACGAGAAACAGCATTCTGCAAAATGGGTTAAATTAATTACTGCCAAGGCTGGTGTTGTCGTCGAGGCCATTGCTGCTTGTTTTCGATGCCGTTGTCAACGGGGTGAATGTTACAAGGCTGATGTTGCCACGGCCGTAACATTAGTTACGGTCGTGGCTAGATTGTTCGTCTGTGGCTCGGTCGGATGGCGTTGTGCGAATTGCATTTTTGCTACCGTTGCTTTGTTCCGTGGTTGGTTATGCTGTGGCTGACGACGCCACAGCTGTTGTTACCAGTTGTGCGCACACTGGCACAGCGTGTTCCTGTTCCCGTGCCTTCGTTGTGGGTCATGGCCCCAACCACACCAGAACCAATGTTGCTGCAACCAAATCCGCTGGAACCGTTGTCGCCGCAATAGACGTTGCTGCATTCGTTTTTTTCGTGATCCTTTTGCCCCATATTCGCGGCCGTATCATTAGTAATAATATAATAATAATTGACACAGAAAGCCATGGTCAAAGGAGGTCGGACGCAACGTGTTTTGACGAATTGGAATTGTTTTGATGGAGCCGTCGACGTCGACGCTGCCGTGTTGGAGATGGCGCTTTTCTTTCGTTTCACGGCGATGGCCGTCATATAAAAATTACTGGATGCATTCCTTGAAGGCATGAGGCAACGTCACGGGTGGAATATTTGTTGCGACAACAGTGTGTGCCAAGATCGTGAGGGTCAAAGGCGGCGGTCTTGGCCATTGTCCAATAATTTTTGCCAAATTAGATAATAAGGTACAATACTCGAGGTACCATACTATACAATACCATAGTGCTAGCTAAAGCATGGTAGGTAGTACTACTAGTACTTAGTAATACGGTACCATACCATATGGTATGTACCATACTTGCCTTACTTACTATACTATCTCTAGCTTGCTTGTGCTTAGCTGCTGGCTGCTTGTACTACTACGACTACTACATACTCGTAATAAGTAGCTGGCAGAGCAAGGGCGGAATAATTGGCTTGTCACCTGGGCTGCAGGAAGATATTAGAAGAAAAGAAACTTTGAAATAAAATTTTAATTGAGAGCTGCTATCTTGTATTTTATCATGAAAATATTTATTTTTAAATTTATGTATTTTTATTCCGGTTTCTTACAACGAAATTACAAATGACCCCAGAATGACCGATCAAAATAAATGCACGCAGTGGTGCCCACAGCGCATGAAAGGCATAAAAGAAGTACAAAGAAAGAGCAACATTTTTCGAAAAAATACACGCAACCAAATTTTTGACCTGTTTGGCTTTCTCCAACCAATCCGAAATCGCGAAAATGAAGAATCTCGATTTGATCTCAACTGAAGTTTTCTGAGAATGCAATTGTCAACGATTGTCATTTGAATAAGAAATCTTTACTTTTGAGTAAGTAAGTACGTAAGTATGTCAATTTCCCTCGGTCTCTGTGAGTCTTACAGAGCTTGTCCCAACCATGAAAGCTCTACTTTGCACCCACCTTACTCAGTCAATACATAATGAATTCATGCAAACCAAAATTTGTCCACTATCTACATATTGAGTAGATTGAGGACACCAAATTATATTTTGGGTTCATTCATTATTCAGGGTCATTGCTGGGGTGCAAAGAGGGGGGGTATTTTGTTACTGTTGGAGACTAGCATTTGAGTCCCACATCAGAATCGGCGCTAAGGGAAAAAAGACGAGTTAACACTCCCCTACTGAAAATGGGTATCTAGGAATAAAAAGAGTCCGGAGCCATTCTTTGTAGATGGTACTGGCTGCCTTGCACAGCCAGTCATGGATGCTTTTCATCAAGGCACAATTGAGGACATAGTCCCATGCACTGCTGCAGATATCCAGAGTACTATGACCAATGATACTGGGAAGGAAAGAACCAAAGCAGTAGATAATGGTAGAATTGGAATTTTTGGAGAAGTAGAATAAGGAATGGAGACTTTCAGGAAGCATGATTGCTGGAGACTTCTTGTCAAACCAAAAACCATTCATGGCCTATCTGGAGGCAGAGGTAAGAGTAAGAACAAAGTCAGGGATAGCATTGGACCAAGTGTACATTAATCTAAGCCCACCACAACCAACAGAAATATGAAATTTCTTTTGAGTACTGTGGAACCAAATTGCAATCAGAAATGCAAGATAAGAAGTCACCAACTAGGTTTTCACAGCTCCAGGCAATCGGTCCATGTGAGTTGGTCCACTCTCCTTGAACCAGTGAAGACATGCCATAAAGGACCTCTGATGCAAACACATACATGATTTCATGGAGAGTGCACATGATGAAAAGCCTGAGGGCAGTTTGATTGCTATCCAAGACAGACACCAGCTTGTTGGCATCATCACATGCCTGCTGCATTATTTGATAAATGCAGAAAGAATGTGCAGATTGAGCAGAACCCACAGACTGACAAATGGTCAGGGACCATCTGTCACTTCTACTGACAAGTACACTGAAGTGACTCCATCGACCAAATGCTGAATGTCTTGGCACAAAAAAATTGATTGCTTTTTCCATTTCAGTAAATTTTGCTAAAAAATCACGTCAAAAGCATGACTCTGGGATGTTCCAGGACGGAGTAGTTTTTACTATTACCACTTACTTGTATAGTC
>JALLOT010003208.1:0-11571 GCA_036939595.1 Thalassiosira livingstoniorum | reverse complement strand
TAGCCGCTGCCGCTCCTCGTTGACACACCACTCCTTCCTCTCCTTCGGAGCACATTCGTCTATCTTCTACTGGTTCTCTTCTTCTAGCTTCAGGCTTCGGCCTGCCGTCTTCCTCGCCATGGATTCGGAGTCAGGCTCTCGTCAGACGTCGGCAGCGCTGATCCTTCGGACCTCCATCCCTTTCATAAAGGAACAACATTTTTGACACAAGTTCTGCACCACACTTAATCACAAAATGTCAGGCAGCAAAAGATTGATACTAAAAAGTAAATTTTATCCTAAATTAGGAAAAGAAAACAAAAAATCTGAAGGTTACCGTTTAAATAGGTTAAAGTCCATTTCGGAAGTTTAGAACATAACGTAAAAGTATTCAATATCATTTCACCACCTAAGGTAAATTTACATCACTGGATGAGATTTCGGAGTGAAATCTATGTAAAAAGGGCCTGTCCAAACTGAAAACACATGAAATGCAATTATCAATTGTATTCTTGGCCATTTATTTACTTTCCATTCTGTTTTGATTTTAAAGCTCCCCACCAGCCTTTCTCCTTAAATAATGGAGCCGGGAATGGTTGGTCGTCATCTGCTGCAACCTCCATTGCCATCTCCTCCAATGTCTTCTCTTTCATCATACGATCTGTTTCGGCTTCTTCTTCCCGTCTTCGTAACTCTGCTTTAGAAGGTCGGCCACGTTGTGGCTCAACCATTTGCCCTTCCTTTGCAATGATAATCTTTTTCATGAACTTCAAAGTGGAGGAGATCGAATAATCAAACAAAATGTGCTTTTTCAAGAAATCTTCTTCAGTAAAAAGCAATGGGTTATCCGAAAAAAAACTCACCTCATAAACTCCAAATTGTATTCCAATCATAGGCACAACACTCAAAAGACGAGGAGTAAGGCCTCGATAGAATGCTCCAATTCCTTCTTCTTTCAAAACCCTCCTAAAGCAGTCGTTGATTCCTTTGTAAGGGACAAGATCTGGGTAGTTCAACTGCGTGACAAGTCTGGTTTTCACCGTATCCATAGGAATCATTATGCAAACTGTAGTGGCACTTGCCATGCAGCCCATAATAGAGTTCTCAATATCTTTCGCAGGTCGCTGAAATATTTGAGTGCGGACACGCTTTATTTGCTCGAACAAAGTCCAAGTTAGACCCTTGAAGCAAAACAATAAAAAAGGTGAATGATTAGTAAATTAGAAATGAAAGTGCAAACGCATTTGTCGAAGCAGATGGATTAAATCTTACATAGCTGGGAATTTTACCCGCAATACCAGGCCACCAACCAGAATAAAACCCAGCAACACCCCTATCTTTCATCAAACCGGACGTTGCAGCAACAAGATTCGGGTATGTACCTGCCATAATATTGTCACATATCATCATTTGAGGAGTTGAAACAACTGAGCAGCAGACTGTGGAAAGTGCCGATGATAAGAAATCCATCCCAGGCCCAAAATTCCGATTGATTGTATCTGCATAACGACTGCGTGATACAACATTGTTCATTTGCCGTCTAACGAATTCCAAAACTGCAAAGTTGACAGCACCGTGTGGCATTGACAATAACAATTGAGCCCCAGCCCCACGAGTGAGATGCTTGAAATTATCCCACTTCGCAAATGATTTAACCGTCAGAGGCGTTGATCCTGGTGTTGACCGCGAAGACTGAAGAATGGTTTTCATTGTATTGGCAGGATGCATGATCGTTTGTGCTGCGCTTCGGCTGACTGCGCCGCATATCATGGCTTCAAAAAAGTGGAGGCGGCGTTCGGCTGGGACGGCAGCCCCTCCTCTTCCAATTGAACTGGCAATACATTCTTCCTCCTTGATTTCACCGGCATTGATATCAATTTTATTTTGTCGTTGAGATGTGCAAAGTTGTGATTGCGATGAAAGATTCGGTACCCTGGCAACTGCTGAGCGGATGCCTATGGTCAGTGGGTTGAGAGCACTTCTTCCTTCAACATACACTTTCGTTGACGTGTTTATTAATAGAAGCAGAAAATAGCATATTGCGAGTGGGTTTAGGGCAAGCTTCGATGCTGCGTATGCCTGATGGTGTATCCGCGAGTGGCGAATCTTCATGGTCGATTTTTTGTTGTTTGGTGTCTTGTGTCTTGTGTGTGTGGTGTGTGTGAATGAGTGTGAGGTGTGAGGCTTGAAAAAAAATGAACTGCGAGCTACTGCGAGTGCTCTGACGGACGCGCTGACTGTGAGTGGCGGTTTTTTTGTTATTGTTGACTTCACGTTGTTTTGTTGCTGTGTGGTAGTTGCAAGCTTATGATTTAAATCGCATTTAAGCAAAAATATAAATGTCGAGATCCGATTTCAAAAATATATTAGAGCTTAAAAGTGGTGATAAGCTTACGAATTCCGAAATTGAACTGGCAGACTCGCGAATCGCATAATAGCACAATAATTTCAACGGCCAACGGCCACTCACAACCACTCATTTTTTTTCGCTCTTCTGATCCAGCATCCAGCAAAGTCCAGCAAAAAACTCATCAACAAAAAATCTTGCTCCAAACCTCTCCAAACCCAAACCCCCAAGACAGCACTCTACAATTTCCAGAGTAGTGTAATGTATTGTAGCGAAGTCCAAACGTAATTACCTACGCCTGCCCTCCGCTGCGGAGACATTGAAGACGCAATGACAGCCACAGAAATATCATCAACTACAGGCGATGCCTACGCCCGATGCCAATTCGCCGGAAGCACCGCTGGCCGCGGTGCCATCGCTGGCTGGACCCCCTGCCCTCTTTGCTACACACCTCCTTCTTCTGACTCTTCAAAATCCCCGGGTTTCACAGTCAATGATGCTCTACATGACGACGACACCAGCATATTGGAAAATTTAGCAGCCCTTCAAAAAATGACAAAATCTGTAAAATTATTTTCTCATGGGAGAGGACTTGCTGCGCATTTGCATGCGGTGCATACCCCTTGGAATCCAGGAAAGGTGGAATTGAAAAGACGTGCAGTTTTGAAAAGGCAGGAAGAGAATAGAAGAAAGAGACGAATGAATTGCCCAGATGAGAGTACATTTGAAGAATCTTGTTGTGGGGACCAAAGTGTAGAGCAATTGAATGGGAAGCGTATGAAGCTTTCACGTGATGGTTCTAGTTCTGAGACATTGGCCACCAAAAGTAGCAGCAAAGTTCCATCAGATTTTGTCACAAAAACAAAAAGAAATTTGGATGAAAAATGGAACCCCACAGAAGAAGAAATTAACCAGTGGAATCAAAGAGTAATGAAAATTGTGTCTCTCGTAGAATTACATGGAAACGGAGAAGATCGACACTGTGTCAACGAGGAGCCTTCTACAAACAGAGCTATTCATTCCTCATCTTGTGCGATTGATACAAACAATTCTGGTCCAACCAAAGGACGAGACCGTTTAGGGAAAATCTGCCCCGCATATCGAGAAAGCCTCCCCCCTTTACTTTCTGCAGCTGCTGATGGAGATTTGAAATCACTGAAAAAGTGTCTAAAATTTGATGACAGAAAAGAGTCCTCAAAGTATTGGGAATCTCTTGATAGACAGGAAAAACGTCGCATAAAATCACTTGTTTCAATGACAGATCGAAATGGGTCAACTGCAGAACACTGGGCGGCTGGTGGGGGGCATGTCGATTGCCTTTCTTACCTGCTTGAAGTCAGAGATCTCATCGGCAGTGACAATACTGATGAAGGAGTAATGTGCACTGTCAACAAAGAGACAAATAAAAAAATTCGTCGAAGGCGTGATGGAAAAACGTCATTGCATTACGCGGCAAGAAATGGCCACAACAATTGCATCGATCTTCTTTTATCTCGTGGGGATGTCTCAACTGTAGACATCCCATCAGGAGATGGAACCACTCCTCTTCATATGGCATGTTATGGTGGCCATCCTTCGACTGTACGTCATCTTATTGAGTCACACCAGGCTGATGTTCATGCTTTAAATGAATGGAATTGTGGCGTTACCCATTGGGCAGCAATGAGCTTGGGGGACGAAGGAGAGCAGGCAGTGATAGATCTGTGCAACTACTTGAAAAAGAGGTGCAATGTTGATTTTGTGGCGCGACAACGGCAAGGGCATACTCCTTTGCATAAAGCGGCATCAAGAAAAAATCGCCATTTAGTGGAGTGGTTGGCAGGAGAAAAAGTGGCTCAAACTGATGCGAAAGATAAGAAGAACGAGGAATCAGAGTCTGCCATTGCTGGACGCGTCGATGTCCAATCACAATTCACAAATGAAGAGAGACGATCGATGGGACTGCCTGATGACGGGGGCAATCGTCCGAGTGACATATGGCTGAGTGTAGGTGGAGATGAAGAATTTGGATTTTGGATGAGGGATCATATGGGTTGGTGAGAATTCTAATATTTTTTGCTTTTGATTATATTTTTTTGAAATAAAACGTCGCGAGTATGGTAACGAACAATCTAAGTACCTAATGATTGGTTTACATACCCGCATTACCAATTAGTAATTACATTTGTGCAAAAATGTTTGACCACACTTTTATTCGTATTTCCTTCAATAACCGACTTAGAATTCACTAAAATTTTGATAAATACCAGTAAAAAAGTGGCATCTCATTGATGCACCAACTAAAAAAACATGTAAAAAATAACAAAGTCTGTGTGGCCACCAAGGAAATGAGGGAGTCACCAGAACGATTGTCTATGAATAAATTATTTCCGTCAAACGAAAAGAAAAACTTTGTACAATAAAATAACATCCTGTACATGCAATAAGTCGAAATCATCACGATTCTACTCTTGCTCATTATCCCCCTCGCCCCCCACATTCCACTTTCATTTATCCGTGACGTCTATTGTGTACTTTATATTATGAACACCACTCCCAGCTCATATCTTGTTACTGTTCAAAGCAGGTGTGAAGTTTCCTTGTCCAAAAATGTTCAGTTTCGATGCGAACCGAGCTGTAATTGATAACAAAGCAGCAGATTCTACCGCCATTTCCTGCAAAGTCAGCTTTTCAATGATCCAATTCCTTTTATCTTTGTGAGGTAATGCTGGGAAAATGTTGTTTGAGGATCGACTCTGAGGAGGTTCTATTGGTTTTCCTCCATGTTTCAAGACAAACTTTTTCATGGCCTGATTCAACAGCACAGAGAAAAAGAAGTTAAATTAGCAATAATGAAGAATTGAAAAAGAACATGAAATTTTGTTTGCTCACCTCGTAAACTCCAAATTGTATCCCTATCATAGGTACTACGCTGACAAGACGAGGTGTAAGGCCTCTATAAAATGCCCCAAAACCTTCTTCGGTGATAATGCGTTGAATACAGTCGTTGATACCCTTGTAAGGAACCAGTTCAGGGTAATGCATTTGTGTGACGAGTCTGGTTTTCACAGTGTCCATCGGCATCATGATGCAAACAGTCGCAGCACTCGCCAAACATCCCATTATTGAATTTTCAATATCTTTTGCAGGACGATGAAATATTTGAGTTCGTATCCGTTTTATTTCCTCAAACAAAGCCCATGTGAGACCCTTACAAACAAACGGAATTAATTTGGAATCAGAGTGTAGAGTAAAAAAATGAGCCTTGAAAAAAGATATGTTTGGAAAACAATAAACTTACATAGCTCGGAATCTTCCCGGCAAGTCCAGGCCACCAACCGGTATAAAACCCAGCAACTCCTTTTTCTTTTACCAGCCTTGACGTAGCAACCGCGAGATTTGGGTAAGTTCCTGCCATAATGTTGTCGCATATCACCATTTGGGGTGTGGAAACAACTGAGCAGCAAACAGTTGAAACAGCAGATGACAAAAAATCCATCCCAGCCCCAAAGTTCCGATTGATTGTATCTGCATGACGACTACGTGATACAACGTTGTTTATTTGTCGCCGAACAAACTCCAACACTGCAAAGTTGACAGCTCCTTGAGGCATGGATAACAGCAATTGAGCACCAGCCCCACGGGTCAATTGCTTGAAATTTTCCCACTTCGCAAATGAACCAACCGTCAATGGAGCCGATCCCGGTGATGACCTTGACTGTAGAATTGTTTTCATTGTATTTGCAGGGTGCATGATTGTTTGGGCAACGCTGCGACTGACAGCGCCACAAATCATTGCTTCATAAAAGTGAAGACGACGTTCCGATGAATCGCCAGGCGAAGCCGATGCCCCTCCTCTGCAAATTGTAGAGGTTGCATATTCTTTTTTGTCATTGTTGAATGGTGATTGGTGATATTTGGTGATATCAAGCTCTTTGTGATACGTTTCTCGTTGAGGTATGCATTGTGACTTTGAAGACACATTTGGCACCCTTGCAATTGCCGATCGAATCCCTATGTTTATCGGATTCAAATAATTCGCTCCTTCAATGCACTCAATAGTAGTACTCAGAGCTATGATCAAAAAAATGATGTGTGTCATTGAGGTCAAACACGTTCGAAATCTCTTTCTTATCCGAAACATTTTATTTCGCATGGATTCCATTCCCATGGTTAAATAAAAATAAGCGTCGCGTGTGGCGTTTGTGAGCTGGATTAAATTATTCTGTTGTGATGTTGTACTTATTTTGATGCTGTTAGTAAACGCAAATTTGCTTTATTGTTCACTAAAATTAGTTGATGAGTTGTAATAATCTTTATGAAGCTGCCAGAGATTGAATGATTTCTTTGTGTCCTGCTTTGCCCTTTGCCCTGGCTTTGCCCACTTTCCACTTCGCCTCTCGGATTTGAGTCACCTCTGGAAGTCATTGGATTTCTATTCAGTGGATCTCTCTATTTTTTATTAGCTTGGCTGGCTGGTGGCTGGTTGGTAGGGCTTTCCAATTAGTGGGCAAGAGGGCGCGCACACTAAATTTTTATTAACACAGAGCACCTATTCTACCTATGCATGCATTAATTTTCATTTTTAATGTAGTACTGCCCACAAGCCCACCTGTGGGCAAAGCCCACAAGAAAAAATATTTTGCCCACTAATTGGAAAGGCCTAGTAGGCTATCATGAAAAATAAAAACGTGAGCAAACTTCAAAAACAGGTCTGAAAATAAAAGCCCACCAATCCTTTCTAATCTTCTCACAATTATTGATCAATCGACGCTTAGATAGATAGTATTCTACTCGTACTACTTTAATACACCAGTATTGTAAGTACAATAGTGCTACAATCTAGAGGTACTATTGTACCATAAGTAGTACTAAAATGCTAACCTTTTAATGTGAGCACTTTTTCATCGATTTTGTGAGCACATTATTAGTAGTAAGTACTTAGGTACAAAGTAGTATGGTACTTAGGTAAGTACCTACTTAGTGTATGATAAGTACTTAGCCATGCACGCAGTTACAATCTAAACTGAAAAACATGAGCTCACTTCTTCAAAAACTGATTTGAACCTAAGTAAGTAAGAGCCCACTGTAAACAAAAGTGAACAAAGTATTGTACTCTACTTCTATTGTATGTACCATAGTCTATGGTATTGTACTCTTTCATGATCTCTAAGTAAGTAAGTAGGTCTACTTATGATGTTGGGAATGAGGTACAAAAGAGGCCACCATACACTTATTCATACATAAGTACACACATCCGTACAAATGTACAAATGAGAGAACATCTTATTGTTTTTATGAGCACTCAGACACTATTTTTGAATTTTGATCATTTTAAATTGAAAATGTAAGCCATGACTTCAAAAGTGCTTTGAAAATAAGAGCCCACTAAAATTTAGAGTAAGAATATGTACTTACTTGCTTACTGCACTATGTTGCTCAGTATCTAATGCAAAGAGACTGAATCTACTCTACATACACATAGTTCCATATTAATACACACTTTTTTCATTGATTTTTTGAGCACTCAGACACTATTTTGATTCTTTTATGATTTGGATTTTGACAAAGAAAGCCATACATGCAGTAACATTCTAAAATTGAAAATGCAGGCATAATTCAAAAGTGCTTTGAAAATAAGAACACCAAAAATTAAAGTAAGATTACTCTTTCATGATCTAAATCTAATTGTGGTTAAGAGGATACACTTATCTACACATGCATCCATATCAATCATAGCATTTCCTCAATTATTTTGTGAGCACTCAGACACTTTTTTTGATTTTTGATCATTTGAATTTGAATATGTAAGCCATGCTTGCAACTAGGTTCTATGATAAAAAAGCAAACATTCTTCAAAAAGTACTTTAAAAGTAAGAGACCACTAAAAATCAAAATGTAAGTTCTTTATCTAACAATCCAAGACAGAGAGGTCACACATGCATACATACTAATGATAGTACCTTTTCATTGACTTTGTGAGAAGTCAGATACTTCTTTTGATTTGTATCATTTGAATTTGAATATTGTTTGGGAGAGCCATACCTGTAGTTACATTCTAAAATGAAAACTACAAGAATACTTCAAAAATTGCTTTGAAAAGAAATGCCCACTGAAATTCAGAGTGAGAGTACCTACTTACTTACTTACTACACTATCTTTCAAAATAAGAGCCCACTAAAAATTAATGTGAAAGTACTCTTTCATGGTTTGAGTCTAGTTGAGGTAAATAGGATGCACTTATCTACTATAAAGCATGCATACTAATCATGACATTTCTTCAATTATTTTGTGAGCACTCAGACACTATTTTTGATTTTTGATCATTTGAATTTGAATATGTAAGCCATCCTTACACTTACATTCTATGATGACAAATTCAAACACTCTTCAAAAAGTACTTAAAAGTAAGAGCCCACTAAAAGAAATAAAAATACAAGCACTCGATGTTATGATCAAAGACAGAGAAGCCACACATGGGTAAATAATAATCATGGTACCTTTTCATTGATTTTGTAAGCACTCAGGCACAATTTTTGATTTGTATCATTTGAATTTGAATATTGTTTGGGAGAGCCATACCTGTAGTTACATTCTAAAATGAAAACTACAAGAATACTTCAAAAATTGNNATTTTTGATTTGTATCATTTGAATTTGAATATTGTTTGGGAGAGCCATACCTGTAGTTACATTCTAAAATGAAAACTACAAGAATACTTCAAAAATTGCTTTGAAATAAGAAATGCCCACTAAAATTCAGAGTGAGAGTACCTACTTACTTACTTACTACACTATGTTGCTCATAATATGCCTAGTTTTCTAGTGTAATTTTCTAAGTTGATATTGGAATTAATATCATGTAAATATAAAGAGACTACAGATATATACACATAGTTTCATATTAAAGAGAACATTTTTTCATTGATTGTTTGAGCATTCAGATACTATTTTGATTCTTTTATGATTTGGATTTTAACAGTGAGAACAATGCATGTAGTTACATTCTAAAATGGGCATAATTCAAAAAGTGCTCTGAAAATAAGAGCCCACAAAAATCAAAGTGGGCATACTCCTTCATAATCTAAGTCTTTTTTTAGTTGAGGTAAACTGGATGCTCTTATCTCTAATCATGCACAAATACTAATAAGATCATTTGTTTGTTGTTTTTGTGAGCACTCAGACATTATTTTTGATTTTTTTATCATTTGAATTTGAATAACTGGTTTATTTGTGCAACTACACTTTAAGATGAAAAACTTCAAAAAGTATTTTGAAAGTAAGATCCCACTAAAAAATAGAATACAAGTGCTTTATCTTGTAATCCAAGACAGAGAGTCCAAATACACATCCATACTAATGATAATGCTTTTTAATTGATTTTGTAAGCACCCAGATACTTTTTTTTGTTTTTTGTCATTTGGATTTTGATTCGAAGAGACATGCCTACCAATACATTCCAAAATGAAAAATACAAGCAAACTTCAAAAATAAAACTGATATTAAGAACCCATTGAGAATCAGAATGAGAGTACCTATTTTCTTACTAACTTTACTATCCTGCTCATGATATTACTTTTATTCATACTACTGCTTGTATACTATCAATAATATCAATACTCAGATATCATTTTAAGTCAATGCATCATCATTATTTGAACTAGTGGGCTAAACAAGAACTCATTGAATACCAGAATAAGCACAACTACTTTTTACTAACTTTACTATCTTTCTTATAAGCTAATGTGAAGAGCCTACATCAAATATCTCATACATATGGATATGTATTAATGATAGCACTTTTTCATTCTTAATTTTGTGATCACTCAAACACTAATTTTTAATTAGATTGTTTGAATTTGATTCTAAACAACCATGTTGTTATTCTAAATTGAAAAATGTTGACACACTTCAAAATGTTCTTTAATAATAAGAGACCACTCAAAACAAGAGTGACAGTATTCTTGTGATGTAAGATACATAGGGTACACATATTAAAAATTAACTCTTTTTTGTTTGTTTTTGTTTATAGATGCATAAAACAATATTTTGTTATCATTGACATCATCATAATATCAATATTGGTTTTCTTAATCTTTTTCTTGTAATCATAGTTTGTGTTTTGATGATGAAGGAACAAACTTTACAACAAAACTGTGCTCAATGGTCTGTAGACTACATCTTTCCACCGCCTGAAGAAACAGAGGTTGAATGTAAGAAAAGACAAACCTTGTTGGACAGGAAATGTAGGGCTAAAAGGGAAGCTCATAGGAGACTAAATA
The DNA here is from genome assembly GCA_036939595.1 of Thalassiosira livingstoniorum. Taxonomy (NCBI): domain Eukaryota; phylum Bacillariophyta; class Thalassiosirophyceae; order Thalassiosirales; family Thalassiosiraceae; genus Thalassiosira; species Thalassiosira livingstoniorum. The sequence continues at coordinate 985 of JALLOT010003208.1, read as the reverse complement.
GCAGTGCTGCTTCAAAGGAGAATGAAAGAAAAAGGAAAATAAATTATTACCACTCCAAATCAGAACAGAGAAAGAAACAATCTCGCATTGCTTATGCAGCAAATCCAGAACCAAAGAAAGAAAAGGTGAGGCAAACCTATGATTTGAAATCAGATGAAAAAAATGAAAAGTTAAGACAAGTCTACTCAGCAAATCCTGATCCAAGAAAGGAAAAGGTAAGAAATGATTATGCAAAAAATCCTGAACCAAAAAAGAATAGGGCAAGAGAAATATACAATTTAAAGTCAGATGAAAAAATGAAAAGTTAAGACAGGTTTATGCAGCAAATTCTGAGCTAAGAAAGAAAAAGGCAAGACAATGTTACTCAGAAAATTCAGATAAAATAAATGAAAAAAGAAGGAATGATTATGCAGCAAATCCAGAACCTGAGAAAGAGAGAAAGAGAATGGAGAATCATAAAAGAAGAATCCAGGATACTCTTTCACAAAAGCAGAGGGCTTGTTTTACAACAAAGTCAAATGAGGTACCTGGTGTAGATTACACATATGAAGGGTTTGAGAATTGTCCTGAAGCTTCTGCAATGCTGTTATATGAAAATTCAGGTACCAGGCAGTGGATGCGACATTCTCAAAATCTTGATGACCCCAAAATAATGGAAAGTTACATAAAGAAAGTCAAAGAACAATTTGTATCACCTCAAAAACAAAAAGAGCTTGCTTGTTTGTTTTTAGCTGCTCAAGGAAGAGGATGCAATTGGGGTTTGAAAAAATCCTTTGCAAATGGAACAAGTACTGATGTTCCAATTTATACATGTGGATGTTGTGGATATCGTCCTCTGGAAGAGGATATTGAAGAAACATATCATGAAGTTTCACTTTCAGAACTTAACATATTAAAGCTAAATGAAGTAGATGAGCAAGAGCATAGGATGAGAATGAGTCAAGACCCATTGGTTTTACCAATTGATGAAGATGGAAATACAAGA
>JALLOT010003206.1:0-11573 GCA_036939595.1 Thalassiosira livingstoniorum | reverse complement strand
TAAATAATTTTGGTTTTCACGAACATCGAGAAGAACAATATTAAGCAAAGAAAATCGCTGATTGAGCTTTTTTTTCTTTTTAGCGATTGAATTCCAGGGAGGTTCCAGGTCTGTAGACCTCTGGAATCCCCTTAAACTTAGGGGGTGCTTCAGTAATCCTAGACCATAAAAGGTCTAGGATTGTGGAAACAAGTTAAATACTATATGTACAATACTTCCTTCAATTAAAGCTGGCCATAACAACACATGTAGGACCGATGATATCAGCTCTACAACACAGCACTTACCAGGGCTAAAAATATCAAAAATGGTGGTGGTAGCATCTGTAGAATAGATAGAAATATAACAGAGGCCATAACATAAAAGTTTTTTGGTGTGTCCATAATAGTCAAATGACAAAAATCTTCTCCAAAAGTTATAAATTTAAGTATTTTTTGTTATGCAATTTACCCAGCAGTCAGGCAGGGACAATTAAATCAGGGTTTGGGATCTAACTATATACCTAAAAGTGGTGGTGGGGGGGATTATTTTGTTTTACCCTAATATCTCTTTACTGCTAACAAAAATGGCAAATACCATGACTTACAATGATCTGTGAATAATGACTGAGTCCATTATTTACATATTAAAGTTAATAACAGAGCTTTTTAGTAAAACCATTCAAGGTCATATTGTGATGCTTCTAATATCATTGTATGAAATGCAAAAAATTATCTTGACAAAGCATATCATCTTGACATAATTAATTCTAGATAAATGATGATGATGAGATAGTACCCAGCCATCAAAACATCATTACTTGTGATATCTTAGAGCTCATTGCAAAGCTTTCTTTTTCTAACTGGTAGAAATTCTTTTTTTTTTACATATGAGGTCTCACAAATCATATAGAAACAATATGTATCAGTGACATATCACTTAATTGATCTTTCCTTAAGAAAAATCTTTGTAAGCCTGGTCACCAAAATAGAAATAGATTACTAAAAACTTTCTCTCTTTTTGCTGTGGCATGCCTATTCAAAATGTGATTCACAAGTCAGGATCATTTCTTGGATCAACACCTTGCTCAATTAGTGTTGGTCATTGGTCATCAAACAATACATTTCCATACAAAAATCTGAGGAGCATAGACTTCAAAATGATACATGAACTTGACTGCTATGTTATTACTTCAAAGACAACATAAAGCCAATTGATAAAGCCAGTAAAGCTGTTTGCAACAAAATTCACCAATAGATGTTTCCTGAAAGTGCTTTATGGGACCAGTGAAGAACACAAATCTATCCAAGGATGGAGAGAGGGATATCAAAGGGTAGATAAATCGTAAAATAGCACTAGAAAATGGAATGGGTAACAAACAAGAATGATTTTGGTAGAAGGAGAAGTCCATGGGTTGGATTGGTCTCAATGGTATTATTGTCATAATACAAATACAATCACCAGTAATTGCACCAAGGGAGAACCAACATAATCCATTGTTTTTGTGATCTCAAAAACTGTGCAGAAAATTAAGGATAAAGTTATATTCTACTAGCATTTAATCAAAAATAAAATAAGAAGGATCTCAAAAGTAAGCATCATACTTTACACCCTGGGGTAAATAAAGCAACAAGCACTTGTGTTATATAATATTCATTTGCCCCCATATGGGGGGCTGTTTAGATCTCAAACCCCATTGAATTGTCCCTGCCGCAACACACAGCTTTTACTTGTGTAGAAAAGGAGGGAATCTTTGTGGTGGTGGTGTGTGAAAACCCTAGCTTTCAGGTACTCTAGATAATTCACCAAATACCTCATAAGTACAAATGTTAAAGCCTTAATGAATGTGATGGTGAGAAGAATATTGACACTTCATGTACCAATTTTACATACATTGTTAGGGGCCTTAATATTACCAGACAACTGACAAACTACTAAGCTAGAGATGATCCAGTTGTATCACCCTGAGCTGTATCATCCAATATATCGCCCAGTAGGAGCAAGTATATTTTCACATCCTAGTACAAAATGTACATAGAGGCTTCTTTTTTATATCCTCCTTTTTCAAATTTAAGTACTCACATCTATTTTTACTTAGCCAAAATCATTAAATATTAACAGTAGTCATGTTTCTTTGTGAAATAATAAAGCTATCTTATTCCTGCACCCTCAAAACTGGAATCTACACTTCAGTGGCAACGACTATAGCCACTCCAAACTACCTTCACAGCTCCATGCCGCTCCATCATACAAAACACTGTTCAATCATACCAATCATTGCCCCTCACCTAAATCATGCACCCTGTCACTCTTAACTTAAACCAACACTGTTGATGGCAGCAATCACTGCTGTGAGTACGTTGATGGGGAAGAAACCATTGGCGGAGTAGTTACCATCGAAAGATAGTACAATGGTGTCTTCACCATCAATGGGGACCTCAGCATCATTGGTGTCTTTAACATTGGTGGTGGCATGGGCATCAGTGGCATCTTCTTTGTTGGTGTTGTCACCACTGGCAACGGAATTGATGACAACATCCAAATCCTTGGAGATAGAGACAATGATGGTAAAACTAGTTTTTTAGCTACTGATAGATAATATTATTAGTACTCTTTAAGCTACTAAAATAATTACTAGGAATATGTATGGTGTTGCCAACGACAACAACTTATCGCCTTCATGGGCATTGACAGTGATGCTGTCCTGATGCTGTCATTGTATCTAATGCTATTTAGTATTGTGCTTGCTAACTTTAATAGTGTTTGGGTAGTTATAAAAATATCTACCTAGGTAGCTGTTTTACTAGTTAAATGTTTATGTTTTTATTTCTTAAGACTAAAATCATCTCTAGTGATTTCTACTATGTACCTCTAGTTTTTTTTTTCATGGATACCTTTGTCGCAATGGCGCATGATGTGCATAGACAAGTACAAATACATTTTAAAAATAAGGTGATTGTGGTCTGTCCTTGAACAGATGAAATAAAAATGATTGAATAAAAAATTGGCTGAGCTAAAATACTGATTGTTCATGATTGTTTCATATTGTTGTGAAAAAAAGTGGGCGATACATTGGGCGATACAGCTCTGGGCGATACAACTGGATCGTCTCATCATAAACTAGTAGTAGTACCACGTTGTACTACTACCTAAGACCCTAAACTTTTAACATGGCGCGGAACACCACCAAATCCAGAGATTGGTGTCTAAGATAACTGGCAGACTAGGCGAGCTCTTTTATTAGAACCGCCTGAGAACCGCAATCAAATTTGACGAAACGGCTATGTTGATAGGTTGAGATACAATGCCAAGAAAAATTGATTTGCGTAGGTGACATACTATCCGAAGCAACATTGCAATAAGCCAACGGCAGAGTTTTGGTGAATTTTCTTTGGGGTCCGTGCTTTGGGCTTTGGGAAAACAACGAGAATCGAGAGACAAATACCTCAGAACATGACATCATTCGTCCAAATTCCAGACAAGAACAAGCTAATCATTCTTGGACTCTTGTTCGTAGGGTGCACATACACCGCGTTCTTTCCTTACAATACCTTGCACCAAGAAGGAACATCGGCGAGTCTCACTTTGGCAATCCCATTAAAAAATTATTGCGAACCTCTTCAAAAAAAATTGAATTCCAAGTGCACGTCTTCGAAAAAATTAGAAATCAACGATGAACAAGAGTGTAAATTTCTCCGCGAGGATGTGGAAGATTGCCAATCTGCTGTTGCTTCATTTCAGCGCAAAATTCTCTTGAGTGGGTGCCTGAAAATTAGTCAAGCACTTAGCATTTGCACCGCAGATTGGTGTGGAGATGAGAACAGTAGCCAAGATAATAGTAAAGACGAAACTAGTAGCGACGAAAAAGGGGTAGAATGTGAACGAAAGTGCGGAGATATGGTTGAAGAACTGAAAGAATGTGAAAAGAGAATACTACAAAGAGAATTCTCAAAATACAGATTAGACGATGTGGTGTCTGTTTAGGTCACNATACAGATTAGACGATGTAGTGTCTGTTTAGGTCACTGTGATTGCTTACTGTTGGGGTATGATCCTGGTTCACTGTTGGATTATGTTCATGTGTCTATTGTTCGTATGGTCGTGTATGATGCTGAATCGCGATGAATTTAATTCTATGAGTAGAGGATTGATTCTCTGAGGGGGGACTAAAGACAAAAATACCGAAGTTCTCCGTTCATACAACAATGTAGAGTAGAATTCTTGTTGGTGGTAATGTAAAGTTGAGCCAAATAAATAGGTACCTAGATGGGGACGAAATCAAGGAGATTTAAGTTTTATTAAAGTGGATAGGATGCATTGATAAGTGCCAATTTTACTCCATCGTTTTTGTAAAGTTGGACCAAATAAATACTTAGGAAGGTGGGAGGCGTGTTGTTTACCATGAATCTCAGAGGTTTAGATTTTTTTTGAGTGGATAGGACGCGTTGATGCAATTCACTTTTTAGCTTTTGATGTTGGGAATTGATAATTGAAACAGCCATTGTAGAAAAGGAGCAATCTTGTAAATCGCTGCATAGTTTTATACTAAAAAAGCAATGTTCTAATTTAACTTGTTCTGCTGTATTTCGTCCACACTGTGATGTCACATTCGCATCAAAGCCTTACGTATTAGCTGAGGTACCCACAAGGCGCGTTTCATACAATGAGGGGTCTGTTTGGCGTGCCATTGTTTGTAAGAGAACATTGTAGTGTACTCGATCGGAAGTTGGTTGATCTTTATGGAGTGGCGTTGTGAAAGTGCTGTAAGAATTCGATACATCTGCCGTTTCATCATCGTCATATCGTGCGTGGATTGAATCAATCCCATCATGTATACTACTTATACCCAAAGCACAAAGCTCTAAACTTCAAGTCTAAGACGAATTTGGATGGAAATATTTTTTAAATAAAATGTGGGTGACACGGGCAATTGTATGCCGCGGTCATTTTGAAACAATTGCTTCCCCCGGCACGACAAAACCAGGATTCCAATACTTTGGCACGATTTTCTTGACATTGGGAGTTGCCGCTGGAAGAGACTGGTTGTTCACTGGGGTGCCCTCACACTGGTAGCACTGATGGCAGAGGGAGAATCAAGGACATTCGTTCAACAAGTAAATGCCACATTGTACATATTCCAGCTGAAGGCACGGATTTGGGATCCCTCCCTCTAAAATGACGTTGAAAGAGATGTAAACGTTTACTTTGCATTTTCGTTTGGCATCTTGATCACTGTGATCGCTGCCTTCATCTAGGCTGGTGTTTTGAATGACTTCATTGATTTGATTGCCGCGTAGCCCATCCACAGCATAGTATCCTGCACATAGAAGCAACGTGCCTCCGCCCATTCCAAACACACGATTGCTCGTAATATTCACTTGCAGATCTCTGCACTCGAAGTCAATTCCAACTGATTGTTTTGATTGCTCCATTTCCCACCCACTCAGGCACACTGAGCTCACTAAGATAGCAAAAGCAGAATTTCAAGTTTCCCTCTGCACCTCCGCTTTACTCAATTGCAGCGCCTATGCAGCCTCTCTTCTTGGTAGGCCGGTTCTACTTTCAAATGCATTCACTTTGTTTTCAGCGTATGATTTGTTTGATGAACGTGCTGTTGGATCACCGGAGTATAAATGTTGGGAATAATTTAAATGTACCCTGAGACAGCACTTGGAGCGAAGATTGTTGAGTCAGTTGGTGCAACGAAAAGATTCGCGACAAGGCCCCATTTTTGTTGGCACTCTTGGTTTATGGGCGCGGCATTGGAATGATGCGGTAGACGATGCGCACACTGATGACTACGGGCAAATCGATTGCATCCAAGGAAGAAATTTTTCTTCACATGAATTGAAATCAACAATCGTCTATCCTAATGCAATGATCCACCTCAACTGTCATCTTTCAACATTTGGACAGCCCATTCCGGAACATCCAAGCCTAAAGTCACGTAATCAATCGACAAATATTCTAACGCCCTTCTAATAGTCCTAGCAGTATAAAATTGTTTCACCTTCTCCGGAGCGCGAGTCGAATGGCCATATCCTGCCCCAGTATTAATGTGTTGTTGCTCCTTTACGAACTTCTCGTAATCAAACGTGGCATTTAAAACAGAAGGTAACTGTCCTCCGAACTGATTCGCCATACGATCCAGATCCCTCATAAAATCTGTACCCATATTGCCCACGAAATCGTACTCATCAATGTTTCTGTACAACCCACAAATGATTGCCTGAGGCACAAAGTGTAAATTCCACTTCAGCGGCATAACATCGACATACGCACCAAAATGCTGTTTCTTCGTCTCCTCCAAACCCTCCGTCAAAGGCACCACTTCCCTCCCCTTCTCATCCACCAAATCCGGATCTGGATTGAACACCACATTCGGCTCACAATGCCTCCCCACCCTTCGAAAATGATCATCATAACACTTGTTCAAATACGCACTCAACAACCTCTCCAAAGGATCCCTCACAAACACAGCCCGGGGAGCGTCCCCCGGCATCTCCCTCTGAGTTTGCTTGATGCAATCGTCCCTGCACTGTTTCCCCAACAGTGGATCTCGGCATTCTTCGGCATTGAGTTGGCAGAATACATTGCGCCATTCGGTGGTACCGACTTTTTCGATAGAACAAAAGTGAAGAGGGGGGTGGGCGGTGGAGAAGTGGTGCCATTGGCCGAAGGCTCCGTTGGTGGGGAGGTCGCGGAGGAGGGTTTGGAACCACCATGGGATCAATGGGATGGTGGAGTTCGTGGAGTTTGTGTCGGTGTTGAATTGGTCTCTCGTTTGCTTGATGCATGGTTCGGGGTTGAAGAAGTCTTTGGTTTGGCAGGGGATAATGTGGGCGTAGGTACTTTTGTAGGCTTTTTCGATGATGTATTTCGCTTCGTCGGAATTGCTGTTGCTGTTCCATTTGTCGCCGATGGCGGTATTAATTGTCGATAGAGATGAAAGACTTGCATCGTTATGACCGCTCACATCAAACGAATGAGAATAAACAGAAGACTGAAATTCGCTGGAACACGAAATGTTCCAATGCAATGCGAAAAACGCTATGGCTGCCAGAAGGAGGGGCAGCAGCATTTTTTTCTGCTGGGAACTTGACATGATCGAATCTGATTGTTTCCTCTGAGTGATTTCTTGGTTGCTGATCTTTCATCAGTGTGTAGGCCGGGTGCCGGGCCAGTGAGGAAAGTGAGGCTCGCCCTCAGTCAGGGGGGCGTTCGAAGAACTGTCCGTGTAGTGTGTGGATGGTGCTTTCTCTTTTCGGCTGCCATTGTGATGAGTGATGGAAGATTTGAAGGGTTGGAGTTGGTGTAATATCATGATCGCCAAATTCAATAAATAAAATACTAATATTTGAAATAATGTTTTCCCCCATAGGGGCAGCAACACTGTCTTCTGAGTGGAACTTGGCACAATTTAACTATTCTTTGCAGATTATTTTTTGTCTCTCCATTGATGGGATGAAAGAATATGGAAGATGCTTCATTTCAAATTGCATTTCCTGAATTGCCTTTATTATTGTCTCATTTTCTTAAAATAGCAAAAGGATAAAATAAAAGATGTATCCAGCCTCTGGCTGAAGAGCATACTATACACTTGAGCTAAGAGTCCAAGTTGATGACTTCTTTAAATCTGTCCTGAAGTTAAATTTTACCTTCGAAAAAAGAGCGCTCTTCCCACACTGATGCCAGAGGGAATGAAGTCCTTAATTGTTTGGATCTTTGTCAAATTGCTACCCCGGACCATAAGATATCTGTACAATATTACATACTATCCCTAGTGGTAATTCTGATTTAATTTGCAGAGACCCAAAGAGGTTCAAGTATTTTTTGTTGATTTCAGCAATTTGGACTACATTATCCCTACCAAGGCAGGAAGGACCACATCATGGCAACTCAAAATAAAGTAAAAATCCAACAAATCAATAATCTCAAATAAAACTCCATCAATAGGCGCCATGTTATCCTCACCCTATCACCAAAAGCAACATCAGAATCTTTTCACTGCCAAGAACTCAATTTCTGTGACAAGTTTTTGCTTGTGTAAGTTGTACACCATGTTTTTTGGCCAACATAGTCTCCAATTGACTGACAGTTCTGTTCTACATCACAGAATCAAAATCAGAATTTTTTTTTTTAGAAATGTTGCTAACGGTAATTAAATTCCATTTTCCAGAAACTGCATCCTTACAGCACCTTACTTAGTTTGATAAAAAATAGTGCATACCTCCACATCCTTCTCGGCTTGTGCCTATTGTTGAGGAGTTTTGGGATGTGTATGATCATCTGCTGATTGTAGAATGTCAAGGTCAGCCATTGCAACCTCTACACCAGCTGTAAAAACAGCAGCATCATTGGCACTTTTATTTTGAGTTGTCAAATTGACACATCATATTTGCTCCTCTTCTTCTATCAGTTCTTCTTTGTTAGTTGATGGATGATGGACAAAAAAAAGAAAAAGTGACTGCAGGTATGAAACAACATTTCTAAGTACAAGAACTTTTCCTTCAATCCTGTCCACTCTGACAAGATATCCTTGTTCTTGGAAAAACATTAAAAAGTTGGACATGATACCACAGCAAATCACAAGAACTAGAGAAGTCAAATTGAAGCCAGTGTTTGCAGAAATTGTTGTCACCATTATGTATGGTTTGAAGTAATCCAATACAAGAACACAACAAAAAAGTTGAATAAACCAAAATTTCTCAAACTTGTGCTGCTGTCCATGTACATGAAGAATGTTGTAAAGGAAGTGGTTCTCATTGCACTTCCTCTCCAGTTCTTGATGGGCACGGTGAGAATCAGTGTGTTTCATACAAAACACAACTGCTTTTGAATCAGCATGAATTTATTCATTTATATTTTTGAACATAGCAATAATTCTATCCAATCTATTGATGCAGTTACATGTCATTTGAACTTTTTGAAGAATCTGAATATAAATCTGTTGATAATGTTCTGAGTCTGACTAAAGCAGGCATTTTCATGGACATTTGATAGTTGCCAAGTCAGTGAAGCATTTTATGTAGTAGTCTAATGTGACTGTTGCTGTCCTTCCAAAGAAGTTTGGTTGTAATTCTGGTTTATATTTGGGAATGGATCTCTGCCAAAGAAATGAATTAAGTAGCCAAATTTGATGACAGAAATGGGAGTGGGTGACATAAAGATGGACTTTGTCTATTCCCATGGATGGGAAGACACATTGCTCAAAAGCACCAAATAAAGTGTCATGAAAGGAAGTGTTGGAAGATAGAAATGGTGAAACAAATTGAGACATTGAGGAGGTGTTCCCATTTTGCAGCTCCCTCATTTGACAGATGATTTTTGTATCTACCTTATGAGGGGGAGCTTGTCCATGTGGTGTGCCTTAATGGTTAGTTGCCTCTGGAATTAGTAGAGTGAGATACAATAATAAGTAGTACCTGGGTATGTACCTTTCATAGTTACCTGACCAAAAGTCCCTTGGGTCGGTGTTGTAGTACAATTCCCTGCAAGACACATAGTTCACAAAATTAATGTGATATTTTTCACCAACTGTGACTTTTTGATGTTTGTGACTTGATGACTTTTGAAAATCCATTTTTTGTTAAGTTGAGCATGATGTGACTAGTTTTTGAAGAGAATAATAGATAAAAACTTTATCACATGATTTTTCAGTTGTGGATCAATTTTTTTCTGAAAGATCCTTTCTCTTTCCAATTTTGGAAGGATTTTTTCATTCTAGAAAGAATTTTTGGAAAGACTTCCAGCTCCTTCCAGCTCCTTCCAGCTCCTTCCACCAAAAATCCTTCCAAAATCAAAAAATCCTTCTGCCAAAAAAGATAAAGCCCATAACCTCATCATAACTTCCAACAAGGAATTTCACTTTTTGTTTTATGGTTCAAGGGGAATAACACTGGGGTACCATTGACTTCTTCTATACATACAATATGTATTTTGCAATCTGTTGCAATGAAGTCTGTCCGTTTTGTATTCTTTACAATGTGTGTATTGTAGTACTCTCTAGTACCTAATAATGATAGTAGTAACTAGGTAGGAGGTAAGGTAGGTAGGTAGGAGTATGGTACCCCCCTTATAATAGGATTATGCCATGGTAGACCATGGCGGTATTCTGTCAATTTAGTGCGGGAAATCTCTGATGAAATTGTCCTCCCAAGTAATTGCCTGCAATAGTCATTACCTTTAATGTACAAGGAACACATTAGGTCATCAAAAACTGCCAGAGGTGGCCATTTGCTGATGCTATCACCATCTCAACAGCGTATGCCGCCATCAACATTGTTGCTGAGATGGCATTAGAGCATCAGCAAATGACCAACTATGGTGGATTTTGATGGCCAACTGCATTCCTTAGAGGTTAAACGTGACTAATAGCACGGGCGATTACTTGGGATGACAATGTTGACTGAGATTGCCTGTGCTATTCTGGGGGATTTTTGTCATGGTGGGATGGTTTACTCTAGTACCCTAATTGTAGGTGAATCCGTGCATACCCCTAGAAAGTGTGCATACACTTTAGAAGTCTGTATGAAAACGTATATACCCATGACCCCTGAAAGTGTGGTGACCTCACAATATGTTTATTTCTTATGTCAGACAAATTTGCCTTGATTTTACCTCTTACTTAAAAGGTAAGTAGGTACATAAGTACTCCAATTACTTAGTTACGGAGATATTTTTTTGAAAGTGTGTATACCCAAGGCCAAGATAGAAAGTGTAGACACACTTGAAAAAACCCTTTGAAAGTGTGCATACACTTGAGATTGAAAGTGTGGTCACCACACTTTCACCTACAACTAGGACTAGGGTAGTAGAATTGCTACTTTAGTAGTACAACACAGGTATGTACGTAAGTACTATTGTACCATTAGTAGTAAGGTAGAGCAAGGTAGATCAAATTTTCTCTCCCAAGTGTTATTACTGTATTTGTGGGGAATGAAAAATGAAAAAAAGTTAACTTACACATGGATGGGTTAAAAAACTTTGTTTTTTAGAGGAAGGATTTTTCAGATTTCAGAAGGATTTTTTCCTTCCGGAAGGAACTGGAAGGAGATGGAAGAATATGGAAGGAGATGGAAGGAAAAAACTACTTCCAGTTGGAATGTTTTTTTCCTTCCGGAAGGATCTTTTTCCTTTCAAAAACCCTTCCACTAAATTCAAAAATCCTTCAAGGCTCTATCACGTGATAAAACTATTCATGGTGATATTTTGTGACTCAAATTCAATGGCAGGAAACAACTTTTTTCGTCATTTATTTTACGTGATTTGTTCAACAGATATCAAAAGTTAAATGTCACAGATATTACGTGATTTATGAGTCTTGCTGCTGAAAGCTGAGAAATGCGCGCGGGGCAAACCAGACAACTTCTTGTTAAGGTACCATATGGTATTAGTAAGTAGGAGGGCGGGAGGGCAAACCAGGGCAAACGGACCATAAGGTACTCTTATTCCAACGCAGCAGCTGCAATCGACGAAGCCTAATGGTTACTTCCTGCATTAAATTGTAGTTCTAACTTTCAATCATTACAATGGTTAATTACATGATCTTTATTATTGTATAACATTGGCATCATTTGTTGCACCTAAACAAA
>JALLOT010003205.1:0-11571 GCA_036939595.1 Thalassiosira livingstoniorum | reverse complement strand
CTTATGTTGATGATGGATTTGGTATTAGTTCAACATACAACTTAAGGGCAGATAAAAAGTTAGGAACAGGTAAAATTGCATTAAGAAAAATTTCATGCTATTGCAAAGCCTGTACTTTGCAGTCCAAAAAAACCATTACAGAGAGATACAATGGCAATGGTAAAGATTGTTGTTTATGGTCAATCATTGAAGGGTACAATCAATGGAGAGTGGAAACATTGAAACGTGCTAAATCTTGTATCACAGAGGAAATACAGGAAATGAAAGAAGCAACATTAAAAGGACTTGGAATGTCACTTTCAGAATGCATTGTTGAGGGAAGATATGGTGTGCAGTCGGTGTTTGATGATCCTGAAAATAAATTTTATGTTTGTAAATGGTTGAGCAAACCATTTGTTGTCCAAGAAGACACCACATTTACTTTAGAAAATCAAGAATCAGTTCTTGTCAACAAAGGAGAGACAGTCATAAAGGCACAATTCCTAGAACGAATGCTTCGTACCAAAAATTGGTATTACAACACAAATATGACAGCTATTGTTTGTATAGGTGAAGTTCTATCTCCAGACATGCATTTACAAATGGAATCAGAAGAATTAAACATTTTTCTGCCAAGCATTGTTCCTCTCAAACAGAGAGAACATGCCCAATCACATGGAGTGTTCCATGTTAGTGATACAGATTTAAATTTCATATTGCAAGAAAGAAGACACAGAGAAAATATTGATTTTGAATGTTTTGCAAATTCACAGACACTGATGGGGATTTAACAAATGAGGAACAAGTGATGCTGAATGAGTTAAGAAGTGACAATTTTGCGGATGAAGTTTTGGATGAAGATAGTGATGATGAATGATAATTCACACTATCATACATATTGATACATGTAACAACAATTGTGTGAAGCTTATAATTTTCTTAACAAACCAACTATTTTTTTTCCTTTTTTAATTTGTTTTCATGTCTTTTTCTTTTCCTTCCCTTTCCAACCTCAAAACTACCCAATCAACACAAAAAATCTGTCTAGTTGTGTTCCCTGTATTGTTTCATCATTTCTTTCCATGGTTTGAGTATAATTATAGGTTGGCATCCAGTAAAACTGTCCCCATGTCCAACACAATAATCAAGATTTGGAAGAGTCAAAGGAAATGATTTGGATTCAATGCTATCAATGCTTTGCCCTCTAAAAACAGCAACACAATGATTTGATGTTTGTTCCTCTCCATTTAATGAAACAATCATAGGACAATCGCAAGAATCAGTGAAGTTTTGAAGAAAAGTATAGTCTTCAATGGTTCCAGTTGCAGATTCGTATTTGTACAAGAACCCTCCAGTATTGCGTAGAATTTCAAGACAATTATCAAGTGTTGCTTCTCGGAAACCTTTGCTGGCAAGTGTTGATAATGATTCCACCAAATCAACTGCATTGAAAAGGTACATAAGATTGATGAATGTACCAACTACACAAAGTCTTCTTTCTGTTGGAATTTGATGGTGGATCAAAAAAAGGGATGGTTTAGGATTGGGTGGGTGCATTTCTTCATTTCCAGATACATTTTCAATCATTTTACGTTCGCCATCACCAATTTCAACTTTCATCAAGGTCCCAACAAAAAGAACAGAGCTCATAATGTCAGTACCTAACTTATCATTATCACCAAGCAGTTGATGTGGATAAAAAGGACATTCAATGTGATTACCAGGTTTGCAACCAATAGATACTCTGGCAACTTTGCGCGGGTGTGCAGATATTGGTTCACACCATACCATGAAACCGTCTTGGTTATCAATGGTTTTTTTATTTTTTTCTTTGTACCATTCTGGAATTGCTTCACCGCGGGTTTTGTCTTCTTTTTCAATGACTGCTTTTAGAAAAGCCAACTCAAACTCACATATGGTTTCAGGATGAGCGACAAAAATCAAAATGTCAGGCCATGTGAACAAGTATGGAGCTCTAAGACGATGTTTTTGAGTGCCTTCAATTAATTCCCAATGATCATTATCATCACCTTCTACAACATGAGGAAAAAGACGTTTTTGCTGTGCTGTAAATTGAGCAATCAGTAAAAAAACAGATGATTCCTTTTCCTTTTTGGTTGCCTTTTCTAGTTCGCGTACAATTGTGTCTTTGTAAAGACCTGTGCATTGATTTTGTGCCTCACTGAATTTTTTAAAACCCATGATACTGGTCAAAGACTTCATGACCATGATGTGAAGGGAATAGTCCACTGTTTTGGTGAAATTGTTAGACTTTGGGAGAGTTTTTTGCTTTTGCCTCGAAATTTCAATTTTCTTTGCCCAGTCTTTGAATGCTGGACCTAACAACTCTCCCACTTGCTCAACATCATTCCAACCAAATCCAGTGTCTATGTCCTGAAAATTATACCAGACATTTTTCACAGGAAGATGAACTGGTCGATACCGATGGGAGTCTTCTCTTGGAAAAACAATTCCTTTGAATTGAGATCGCTTATGGAACCTATAGAATTTATCAGGATTATTGATATCTGGCGGTTCTAATCTTTCAACAGCTTCAAACATGATAATTTCTGTTTTCATTGCTTCTTTCTCCAATTTCTTTTTTTCGGCAGCTTTCTTTTTATCATAGTGAAAGTTTTCCCATTCCTTGGCTACTCGTCTTTTGATCTTGTATTCAGTCAATTGCTCAGAAGGGTGGCTATTTTTGTTTAATTTCAAGAGTTCCAGACGTTCACGATCTTTGAATAAATCATGGTAACACTTGTAGAATTCCTTTCCATATGCAGATTTTCTAACAGCACTAACTTCCTCTCGACCTTTCTTACCAGAACCATGTAGCCATTTTGCCAACATTACTGCTTTGCTTTTTTTATCAGGTTTTTTATTGAACTCTTTTGCTATCCCTGCTTTTTCTGATGTCCTCTCCATAAAAGTCAATGGATCTCCCCAACGACTGTAAAAACCCAACCTAATTTTGGTCGACCACACATGTCCAGCTTTTATCCATGATATTTTTCCAAAGGGTGTCTCTCGCCAATGTACATCTGTTTTTGTTAGAATATCAAAATCAAAATCATCTTTGTCATAGTCGCGGTCCTTTCTTGTCTTGTGAATTTTTTTCAAAACTGCTTCACAAACAGATGACAATGTGAATGGATGTTGAGATTGATGAGCAACAATATCTCTAACTGCTGGATAGAAAAAGAAGAGTGCATCTTGAATGAACGTAAACATTAGGTTCTTGATGTTATCAAGTAAATCCCTGCCAACACAGTCCTCCATAAGAATTCTCATATCATAACCAGACACATCAATCTTTGCAATTCTTCCACTTTTTTTGGACGGAGAATTGCTTTCAATATTTCCGTCTTCCACAGTTGGGTTTTCAATGGAGTCGTCTTGATCAATATTCGTCACTTCATTGTAACGATCATACACACTACTATGGCTCCCGGCATAGAATAGAGCGGCTGACACAGCTTGACATCCTACAACACTGTTCAAAAACTTGTTTTTGATGATAGTGTCTCCTTTAATGCTATCCAGAAATGCCAATGCATTCTCATTCTTTTTGGCAATATTTTGACAGACGGGAATGCAAAAATGATGTTTTTTCATCATTGCTTCAACAAACGTTTTTGTACGAAGAAAATGTTCATCATCAATAAATAAGAATGGGTAGCATTAATCATCTTTTTCTGATGCAAAGGATTTTTTGTACTTTGGATTTTTTGACCAGTCGAAACCAAAATGTCGGATTATGATGTAGTTGAGACTGATGCGTAACTCGTGGAAATCAACAAAAGGATACTCTCCCTCATGATCTATGTATTGAATCATTGGCTTCTCACAGCATGTGCAAAGTGCATTGCAGGTTGGCATACAAAAATTTGTGAGATCAGGATCCTCATCTAAAATATTTGTTTCCAAATAATGTTGAGTTCTTTCAGCATGACCCTGACTTATATCAAAGAAAGGCATGATTCTGACACATTGTATCAGTTGCAGTTCATAACTTTGAAATGTCAGTGACTTGAGATGCCCCACATCAACACAAAGTGCAAGAGCATTTCCCAGACAAAATGAACCATACTTTGCAAGATGATAAACAAGTGACTGATCTTCGTTTTTGCCTATGAATTGATTTCTTGGACCCCAAGGATGAGAAGTAGCTGGATTAGCTGCATAATATGCTGCAATACTGTCAATCATCTCTTTTTGTAAATCTTCATTGAATTTACTATCACTTTTGTAGTCTCTAACCACTTTGACTATTGCAGCTTCAGTTGGTTCTAAGCGATGCCACAAATCATCATGCTCCAATTTAGTCACTTCTGTCAATGCTTCAACCATTGCCTTTGTTGCCTTCAGAATTTGATCATCAACAGTTGGTGTTTTCCGTGCATTCCTCTTGACCCTAGCTTCATAATGCAACATCGAATATTCAATAACATAATCAAAAACACGGGGGAAATAAGTCAAAAGATAAGGACGGATTCTGTGGAGATTTCCTTCATAGCATTTGCTCATTTCTTTGAGTCTATCATCTTTGGAATGTGTGGCCCATGATTTCATCCTGATAAACCCACAGTTCCAGTATAAATTTTTGGCATCTCTTGCTTCAAATGGTACACCAACAACTACATTAGCATTTCCCTTTCTGCACATCTGAGTACATGACAGACACATTACCAGGACCGTTCCATACCAATTTCCACGAAATATTTTCCTTACAAAGAGATGGTGACAGAATAGAAATCTATCCATTGGATTTGACACGTCTTGTGGTTCAAGTATCATCCGCTCAAATTGAGATTCTATTGCATTTGTATACCCATCTGAAAACTCATATGTTGCAACTGCATGAACAAAGAAGTCGCAATGAGTTACATGAGCTATTACCCAAGCAGATAAGTTACGTTTCTCGATTTCTTCTGTCGAAACCTCAAAATAATCTCCCAAAAGTTTCTTTAACGTTTCCAATAGAGGGTTGCATCCAGTTTTTTGGTCTTTTAATTTCCCTGCCATGTCATACATGCATTTGTTGCCATTGATTCTTGGAGCATAGATCAGCTTTACATGTTCCAATTTTGCAGCTTCATGAAATTCAATGGGACATATGTTGTCATCAAGAAATTGCGATAGGTCATACATTGTACATTTGGGAAGAAACCTATGAGCACCACCTTCACGTCCATAGAAGTTAGTTTTGTGCATTTTTGATTTTAGTTTTTTTTGGTGATTTGCAATGATTTTCCATATCTTATCTTTGAAAGCAAGCCCATATTCTTCGTTGTCAATGAAAAGATCCAATTCCTCTTTGTCAATGTGTTCATAAAGGGGCTCACGGTCAACTTTATGATATGGGGTTCCTGTTACAGTCGAATAATCTTTAGCCACATGGTCACTTGTGTCAGAATCAACTATTCGAAAATCAGCAGTACATGCATCTCAAGGTAATTCACTGACTTTTGTTCCAGCCTCTTTATCATTGATACCTAACTCTGGTACAATTGTTTCAAATTCTTTAAGAGGAATGTCAAACCAAAATCTGCCACCTTCAAAGATCTCATCAGCCGAAAAGAATCCATTGTCTGATTGGCCGCATATGAACGGCTCCTCTCTCTTTAAGTCATACTGTTTTTTGCTAGCAGGTTGTTTAGGGTCTGTTTCTGCAGTAGATGGTGTCACGTGATCGGTTTTGGGGTTTTCTTTTGGTGGATCTTTTGGTTTGGCTTGTGCTAAGCTGGTTTTTGATTTTAGAGATACATCATCTTCTTTTGATTCATTTGTTGGCTCTGTTGTGGGATTTCCTTCTGGTGGGTCTTTCAGCTTTGCTGGTGGGGAGCTTTTTTTTCGAGTTAGGAGATACATCATCTTTCTTGGATTTTGTTGTGGTTGATGGTGAGACATTCTTCGGATTTGGATTTTTTTCTGGAGATGTTTTTGGTGAAGTTGGTGAGGATACATTATCTTCCTTTGACTCTTTTGTGGTTGATGTTGGGACATTATTTTGATTTATTTTTTTTTTCAAGTGATGTTTTTGGTGAAACTGCTGGTAGGGTTTTTTTTGATTTGGGGTGTTCTTTTGCATTAGGGTATATTTTAGTTTTTGGATCACATATGTCTCCTGCAATACGATTGTTTTCGTTTGACAACAAAAATTTGGGATGACTGTCAAATTCTGCTGCTTCTGAAGAGTGAATGTAGACATATGCAACTGCATCTTCTGCATTAACAAATGATGCTTTAGACTCTGTGACATAACGTTCATCAAATTTAAACCACTTCCCATCTAAACATGGTTGACTAAAACAGTGGAATTTGCTCTTGTTTCCGTCTGTGATTTCTGTTATGACAGATATTAACCTATACTTGCCATCCAATGTTTTCTCATCATTTTTTTCAAAACAAGAGGTAAGATCCAGTTCATCCTCTGCTTTCATTTGGCCAAAAAGATACCCCTTCTCCTTAGCAATCTTGAGATATTCGTTTTTGCTCATGTTTTTTTATTATTCGATGCTTGAGTTGGCCTCTCTTCATCCTTAATTTCTCTGTCTACAGCAACAAGCAAAATTTTGCAAGGATCGTGGTTTTGGGTCGTGATTTGGAATTGTTCCTTTGTGTCTCTTTTTTTTTGCACTCTTTGCACTTTCGATTAGATTTAGTTTCTTCAAAGTGTTCACTCAAGAGAAGGCTTTGAAGAGATTCCATTTTGAACTTTTTTACCTTCTTTTCAGGATACACCGGCTTTGGAGCAACAGTCCATTCCATATAGCTTCTTTCCTCACTGAGATCGACATGCCCGCATTTAAGGAATGTTGTTGTTGTTCTGGCAAAAGTTCTCATGAGGGAATATGGCTCAGCAATGTTTCTCTTGTCCTTGGAAAAAATCTTTGGTTGGTTTGCCAGGTATAGTAAGGACGAAAACAAGTTAACAGGATTATATTTCTTTGGCTCTCTGTTCATCCTGTAGACTAAATTTTCAAGATTTTTCATCTTGTTGTGGACGTCAACTGGCCCACTTGTATCATCAGTTCCCCCATGAATATCCAAAAACAATTCATGTAAGAGACACAGCAGACAGGAGCGGATGCTTTTTGACTTGCATTGTGCAGGATGATTTGTTTCCATCAAAATTCGTAGAAAATATGGATTTAATGCCAATGCATGGAGAGTAGGTGTCATGAACTGATTAGTTGAGCATTTTATTCCTTTTGGCAATCCCAAACAGATATCTGAATTTTGGCTTAATTGTGTCACAATATTAGGAACTGGTTCGTTTGTTTTTGGAGTTGATTCTTGTGCATTTTGACTTGGAATTTGCAAATGTTCCCCTGTTACATCTGGTACATTTTGTCTTTCACTCAAACCATCTGGGTCCACTTGATTTCCTATTGCAATCCCTTCAGTAGCATTTGCAGTACCTTTTCCTCCTTTGGTACCCTCAACTTCTGTGGACACTTGACTTCCCAAAGCAAACCCTTCAGTAGCATTTCCAGTACCTTTTCCTTCTATTGCACCATCATTTTCCTGATCCTCCCTCTGGTCATTTGAATCTTCCTTTGCTGCTAAAGTTTCTGTAGTTCCAAGCCCATCTGATGTTTCTTGTGGTAAAACCCCAGAATGTCCCTTTCTTTCATTCGTGGCTTCCTCTTCATTACCATCTGGAATTTGCTCTTTTTCTTCAACATTTGCGGAAGATAATTCTGCACTATCAGAACTGTTCTCTTGGTTTGTTACACGACCTCCACCATTATCTGCACATTCAGCCCCAACATCTTGGTTAGTAATAGTTTCCATGTCTTTTTTGCTATTCTGGTCAGTTCCAACATCACCATCTTTATCATTCTTAGCTTCTTTCCCTTTCTCATCTGCAACTTGCTCTTTTCCCCCTTCCTGTGCCACAGGTATTTTTTCACTGACCAGTTTGCTCTCTGGGTTATCTGTCTGGCCAGTACTATTTTTTGCTTGTTTAGTTTCTATTTCTTGACTTGTATTGTCATCCATGTCCTTTTGGCTTCCCTGAAAACCACCAGTATCTTCTGCATCATTTTGTGTAACTGGGTGCACATTCTCACTTGTTTCAGCCATATTTGTGTCTTCTTGATCTTGGATGGGCACTTCTGTTTGTTTCTGTGCCTTTGAGGCCTTACCTGGCATATTTCCAGCTGGACAAAGACTTGGCATTTTAGCTGCTTTCCCACACTAAAGATGGAATCTTGGGTGAAAATTGGCTTCAAAATCTGCACGGCTGGATTTATACGTTAAGTATAACGTAAATGTATTCAGATCAACGCAAGGAAAATCTGAATTCACTAGAAAGCAGACGCACGTTATCCAATTGCCCCGTCGACAATCGCTTGCCATAAGTCAACGTGCCCATACAAGTCTAGTACAACCTCCAGCGACAAAAGCTTCCCTCTGCAATTGTCTGGGCGGACTTTCGATTTTTTAGCCAATGCTCACCAGCGTTTTCAAGCAGAAAAACTCAAATCTTGGGGCAACCGGACCAGGCAGTCAATACCAGAAACAAGAACAAATTTGCACACAAAAACAAGATCAAACAAACAAAATCGCAGGCTGTGCAAAATACTTGAGTAAAAGTTCGCTTGTTAATCTTGGTGGATCTTGTTGCGCGATCTGGAGAAGACAACGTAGTAGCAAACACAATGTAAGTGACCATGTGCAGTACTAAGTACAAATAATAATATAAGTACAACTTACCTTGTATGTACGATATGTGACTTGACCGAACCAAAAGAGGAACGCCCGCGCGATGATGTTTGTAATTGGTGACTAATATGGTTTGGTATGGTATGGTATGGTATGGTATGGTGTGGTGGAGGTGGCTGAAGACAATGGTGACGGCAACGATGATAGAGACGGAATCGGCGCTCGCTGATGGTGATGGCGCGGTCGACTTGTATGATGAGACTGGGTGTGGGGAGGGTGGATGTTGGTTGGTTGGGGTCAGGGGTGTTGCCCAGTGCTAAATATGGCAGCGGCAATGATGGCGGCGTCGGGCGACGGCGGCGGTGTCCCCTTTTAAAAAAAATGGCCCCACAATGGCGATCCCCCCGGTCGTCCAATGGTGTCGCCGTTTACTATACGATACGGCGACAACGGACGAAAAAGAATCGACGGAAACGGTGGCGTTGCGGTCGAGCAACGGCAAACGGCGTTGACGACAACGAGGGGGGATTAAGATAATATTATTTGGCCATTGTGGCATGTGTTGGCTCTTTTTTGTTGTGTTGTATTTGTACTAGGTATTGTATATTATTTTTTACTGTATATACTACGGTTTATGTATTGTACATATTTCCTGGTATAAGTATCGTAGATTTTACGTAAGTAGAAACCGTTGAAAAAAGTATGTTTTTAGTAATAAAATATTGCAGAGAGCATAGTATTATAATATACCTACATAAAAGCTACCTGTGTTACATTAAAAATTTTTTTACATACCAAATAAATCTACCTGTACTTTATTATTGTATAAAATCATGTCGCAACTTACTCCCCCCTAATACACGTTAAAATCATCTATTATACCTTAAATTTATTCCTTATTTACTTTAATGGCAATTTTTTTTTAAATTTAAACAAATATATGCTTTTAGAGGGAGTGTTCTATTTTTAAAAAAAAAATACAGATGTTGGCCCAACAGATTAGTAATGAGTTGGAACGTCTTGGTAATTACATCTGCAGGACAAAATTTCATTGGATTGAATAAGGTTACATTGTAGGTATGTGTTGACGTCACAGAGCAAAAATAGCTAGCTATTAGTAAAAAAATACCCTGTTTTGCTTGAGCGTTAACGAAAAAAAACTGTGTGTAACTGCCGCAAAAATAATGACTATACATAGCATGAACAGCTGATTTTGTGCGAGTTGTGAATTTTAGCGCCTACGTAGGAATTACGTAGAGAAATCTCCGATTTGGGGTACTTAGGATGAAAAGGTATCTATTATTATCAGCAACATAAGGTATTGTACTGTGCTTAGTCAGTAGTTAGTAGAATAGGTAGTATGTACATAATACTTAGCAGGTAGGATGCTGTAGGATACCTCCTCATACTTATGAAGGTGTAGTATCTAGTAGGCAGGAAGCACTCTCTAGAGAGTTAGTAGGTAGTTACCTCTAGAGAGGTATAATATGTGGTAATAGTACTCTCTATCATACGCATAATTCCCAACATTATTGTACTATTACTACTTACATTTTTGTTTAGTGTGTGGTTTCGATAATACTAATAATAGGTAAATTTGTAGCAATTTAGTAATATATGTAGACATAATATTTGGGATTGTAAAATAACATTGAGGCAAGTGATATTGGGGCTAATGTCTGTATCATCCAATATTGTATGGCAGAAACAAGGAGTCAGCACCCAATGGAGGGTTTCTCTCAAACAAATGCTCAATCCCTCCTTTACCACCATGAAATCCAGCAGCCAAAATGTCACCAACTACAGATCTCCATTTTGAACATGACCATGATCAATGAGATGTGGATCTGAGTACTTCTTCCACCTTTCAAAATCACCTAAAGAAACTTGATGCATGAAAGCATTCCATCCAGTAAAATTTTCATTCACCCATTCAGACTAATTCTTCCCTTTGGTCTTTTTGTTGTGTGGATAGTGATGTGATGTTGTTTGTTTCTCTTTTATTTCCTTCCAAGAACTCCACTTCTTAGCATTATCATCCCAAATGTGATAGTAGCCTTTCTTGAAAGGAGGAGGTACATCTTTGCTTTGCTTCATCTGTTTTTCTTTTGCATCATTGATGGTTTTGGTTTAAATGAGATCATCAGATTATTTAACATTGTCATCATCAGCGCCACCCTCCTCTAATACAGAATCTTCTGTTGTTGATTCATCTTCCTCAATATCATTCTCAGTGTGTTGATTCTTCATTGTCACAACATTTGCCAAAATAGATCCACCTTCTGTACAGCTGGAAGCAAACTTTTCATTTGGAGGTGCAAGGAATGCACTTACAACCAAAGGATTAAGTTCAACCATGATGGGGTAAATTGCAATGTTGATGAACAATAGAGATATTTTCGCAATTTTACAATCTGTTCTTCGCCATTTTAGTAGACATCTGATTTACTTTGTCAATGTAGCAATGATCTTCCCATCACATTTGCTGTGTTGGCTACATAACCATAGGAACATGGACAATTTTTCCGAGAAAGTAATGTTTCCTTGGTGTCATAATCTTTCCAACAATGTATGATTCAATAACCGATTTATATCCAAAAATTTTGTAAACAGAATAACTGCTCGATATATTATATTACGAATTGTATTTTAAAATCCGAAAAAACCAGGACCTGTCAAATGCAATAAAAAATTCATAAGAGCTCACCTTTAAAAATCCGAAGTTGATATAATTATATTACAGATTGGAAATATAAAATGGGAATTCCCCCTTTTTGTATTTGTCACAATCATGTTTTTAAATCTGTTAATAAATTTATTATTATCATCATATTAATATTTTTAATCCCATCTTTTCAATTTTGATTTGTGATTTATGGATATAAATTTTGTTAACTTCCAATAATATATATCCTT
>JALLOT010003204.1:0-11571 GCA_036939595.1 Thalassiosira livingstoniorum | reverse complement strand
AAGGAGAACGTACCAATTAACCCCTTGAAGTTTGCAGCTGCTGCGTACTGAATTACTTGTATGTTTGTTTCTAAATAGATAACCCTAATTTTTTCGAAGAAAATGATCATGTTGCACTGTCTCCCGCCCAGGATCTGTTTTCCATCCAAATAGCTACGAAATCACGAATAAAATAATCGTCACATTTTTTCCACTGTGATATGACCATGACCGTGTCATTGCGAAAATTAATTAAACCACGGGAAAAATTAAACTACTCCCTCTATTACTACAAAAAATAACTACTTAAAGTCATTCTAAGAATAAGCATCCTAGTCCTATATATGTAGGAATTCTCCCTTTCAAGACTGTCCATATTATACAAAACAGTCATGTACAATACCAAAATATTTGCATTGCTACACTTGCTACTAACCTCTTATTTTTTCTCCTACTACTGAATTTCTCATTTCAATTTTGATAGTTATTCCCCAAATTATTCATGTATCAATAAACCCCCCAAATTAGTATATTCAAACCAATTCCAGGGTGGCATGTCCATGACTGCATCTTTCCAAAATTACCAAACTATTCATTCCTACATAAAAATGATACCTGATGAGTTTATGCTACATTTAGTGATATCAATTTACAAACAATGACCCAAATTAACATGGATTTATTAGTAAACCTTCCTAATCAAATATAGTCAATCAATTAAAAATGATATTTTCTTACACCATTTTTTAAGCCATATATTCTTGTATCAATAACCAGAAAATTAAAAAACATAATAAAATCGGTGTTTATATTAGTTTAGAAAAAGAACCCAAAGCAAAAAATCTCTACCAAAAAATCTGAGTTATTAGTGCCTTCTTCTACCAAAAACTCTCAAATTCATTGTTCTTGTACCAAAAAAACTCTGGATTTAATTTCTTTTCAGAAAACAATTTTTCACCAATACAATTCTATGACCCTCATACAGATAAAAAAAATTTCATCAATGATGTTTCTTAACCAAAATATGCATGAATGAATAATCTTGCTAAGCTGAATGTTTACTTTCTTGTAACATAGTAGAAGCTATACAGTCTTATATCAGTGAACCTAAAAATTTCTCAATAAAAATGCATCACTCTCACTTGAACAAAAAATTTCAAACAATAGACACTAAAATCATTGAAGCTTGTGAATTTATCACTGTATTGATGGTATCACCAAATGAAATAATATTGATCAAAGAGCATTCCAATCAAATGTTCTTATGCAAAAAAACTACAAGCATCCTAAGTTATTTCATGTATCAAAAAGCCCAATGAATGAAGATTTTCTCATACAACTAAGCTGTAAAATTGATTCTGTAGTTGAAGATTATGCTTAAGTTGTAGATTCAGTTTCTTTGATGAGAAAGATTCGACATGAATTCTTTTTGCTATCATGCCTGTGAACTGGTCTATTTTTTGATAAACAATCATTTTATACAACATATTTTGATTCACATTTGTCGTCCCAGATGACCATCATCTTCCGCATTGAAAATATAAATGAACTTTTTATAACACAGTAATTATAATAAATAGAATAAAAGTTCAATTAGAGAAAACTGGGGTATTTAGCATTCTAGTAAACAAACAACTTCAATTGTTTTCTAGTTATGAAAAATGATACTCATGGAGATGATGTAAACTTTTAAACCCGAAGATCAATTTCAATGAAACAGAAGAAGCATCGAAAGGTTAGAACTGAGACAAATTGAGACATGTAACAATTTGGGGTGTAGATCGCAGCTGCCGCGTTTGAATATGTAAATCTAGATTATTAGGAGTATTTTGTATAGTAGTATTGTATTTATTTTATTTGGGCTATTCTGCTTATTAATAGTATCTATTACCTTACTTCTTATGGACTTATTTTTTACTCCATCCAATTATCATACGAGTATTAATACACGAGTAGATACTACTAAGTAGTATTGTACTATACTCTCTCTGTAGAGAGAGAGAGATTTACATAAGTACGTACGCTCTAGATTGGTAATAAAAAAAACCCTCTTGAGGAGCAGCTACACCTTCGCCTGTTCAAGCAAGGATTTTGTAGTCCCCCTCAAATTCCTGGAGGTCAAATTTTGCCCAAACAAAAAATTGACGATTCCTGATTGATGCTCGACTGATGCTTGACTGATTGCTGACTACCTGTTTTCGAATCTTGACTTTTTGTCTGTCATCAGTCCACAAGACTAACATACATTCAATCCATGACTGGGCTGGCGTCTGTTGGCACCAGCAATCCCTCATCTTCACACTTCACACAATATCTGCACACCGCCATGTCCACCCAATTGACCAAACCAAATTCCAACATCTTTCTTCGAAAATTTATCCACCGATTAAACTTTCACATTGGCGCAGAAGACTATAATCCAGTTCATATCGTCCGCCTTGTCAACTCCATCATAAACAACTCGACGTACGGCCATCTCTACGGCCTTGAGGGCCAGGCTGATAAGTCTGTCATCGTATTTTTTGACGAAATAGACTTTGAAAAATTCGCTGTGGCGTCGGAGGAGTCTCTATCTTGGCTCGAAGAAGGAATATCTCCACCATTCTCTAGTCTATTTATTACACTTGTCCCTCTTGACGAGGTCGAACCCAATTACATCGATCTTCCACCATTTGAAGCAGCCGGCCCTGATCGTGCTGACGCTGTGAAAGATTATATTTTGGAGAGAGCTTGGTTGAGAACGTTGAAACGGTACGACGGGGAAGGGAATTATATCGAGGAGGGGGACTACAGAAGCCTAGACTTGAGTGTGACTTCTGATTCTACAAACATATCTGAATTGTCCACATACAAACATCCTGACGAACCTGAACCAGACAAGGAAGGAAGAGTTATCAGCCAGCCATCTGTTTCATCACATTCTTCTAATTCATCAAATTCATCGTTGTCTACTGGTTTTGGGGAGGAGGAGACAGAGCTGAAGAATCCAGTGACAGACCAGCAGCAGTACGAACGAAATTTAATCGATCGGAGGAGGCAAAAGGAAATAGTTGTTCAGACGAAGCATCGTGTTAGACAAGCTGAAGAGTGGGTTGAGGCAACGGACGTCGAGGGAAATACAACACAAAATCCATTTCTTGGACACATCAACTATCATTTGACGGCTGGAGAGCTCCTGTATGATTTGTTTGCCAACAACAACAAGAGTCACGAGACGGTGCAACGTCAAGAAGAAGCCAATTTGTTTGGGGAGTTCAATTAGGATAATACTGCTTCTGACGATTCAGCTGACCCTCAGACGTTGTGGGGGGTTCCAGATTCCATTATTTATCAC
The DNA here is from genome assembly GCA_036939595.1 of Thalassiosira livingstoniorum. Lineage (NCBI taxonomy): Eukaryota > Bacillariophyta > Thalassiosirophyceae > Thalassiosirales > Thalassiosiraceae > Thalassiosira > Thalassiosira livingstoniorum. Next base: position 8,258 of record JALLOT010003204.1, on the reverse strand, counting down.
GAGCATTCGCCTTCGCTGATTGATTGGTCTGATTTGAAAATTCCTCCAACTTTAACGCTTGCAGAATACGAATATCTTGAAAGTGTTTTGGACGAGGAGGAGAATTCTGATTGGCTCGACCAGAAACCAGCCGCGAAACCATCCAAAGAACTTCCACCACATAAGCCAAAGAAACGCAAAGTAGAAGAACCGATTGTTGTTGACGTCATCAAACTGCCTGTCTTCAGATATTGTTTCTTCTACCGCCACACCATTGTCTTGCTGGGCAAGCATTATCCAAAGTGGGCTGACAGAAAGCGTGCAATTCTTGTTTTGAAAGCATTCCTACCTGGAATGAATCTGGAGGGTGGTGGATGTTGGATATTGTATTTCGAGCAACGAAGGGGGAACACTGTCATAACCAAAGACACTTGGGATCAACGTGCTTGTCAAAACGTCGAAGACGGTATTAAGTTGTTGAGGAGAAATCCTTATTCACGAGTGCCAAAATTTGTCTACGACCAGTGGCAGCTTGTGCATTATCATGAAAATTTGTTTTAATCCAGCATGGACTTCTAACTCAAGAAGATATCCCCTGCGCAATCCGAAACACCTCCAGAACAAAGGGGTTCAAAACTTCGTGGGTTGCTCACTGCAATTGGACGAGAGTTGAACAATACTTTTTCACCACGGGGTAGGCCACGATACCCCCCTGGAACAACATCATCTCTTTGCGCCATATCATCTAATGACAGCGACACAGTTTTGACACCACCTCCAAATAAAAGGCAACGTACTTCCTCGCGTTTAAACAGCATCAAAAATAGAACAATACAATGCAATGAATCTACACTCGAAACACCGTCGATTCCTAATACTCCTAGCTCTGTCTTGTCTCGAATTTCAAGTCTCTCAAAGAACAGCCAAGACGCAATGTCTTTTGGACTCGGAGCATATGCAACTACTAATTTCCTCGGTTTTCGGAGACTTCATCCAAAGGAAATAATTGACTTATCTGTTGGCGACATGGTTGTGGTAGTTCTTCCAGACAAATTCGGCGGTAGTCAGATTAAGGAGGTAGAGGATCTGAGAACTCGAATCAATTCAGTTATTGCAAAAGCTAATTGGACTTCTTTGAAGGATTTGGAAGCAGGGGAGAGAACAGTCGAGTTGGAGCAAATAATCAAAAGAAACCATTTGATTGAGAGAGGGTCAAATCAATTTTACGAATTCCCTTGCAATGTGGTAAATTTTGTGAACAAACATGAATACAGTGACCCATTGTTTCCGGAGGGAATTGTCGCCATGCATTACAACCAAGGTGCTGGATTGGGAATCGAACTTTGGTTCTACGATGCCACTCTTGTTCTGAGAAATCTGGAGATAAAATTCAGTGAAATGCGCTTCGTCGAATTTTGGAAACCACATTTCAGAGGAGATGAAGTACCTACAATTGCGTTCCAGTCACAGCCAAGATCAGCGGAAAATCTCTTTGATGAGATGAACTATCTCCATAAAATTGTGGCCTATGACACAAGGCAATCACTGAACTTGATAGCGGCATTCCAAACACAAAAAGGTCACATGCTCCTTCGGCGTATGAAACAGATGATGAAAGACAAAACAAAACTCGAGCAAGCAGTTGAGGCAACCACTCTGGAGGACTTCATGGAACGGGTCAAATCGGAGCTTTCTTGCAACCGTTGTGATCTTTTTTGTGAGAAATTGAACAATGTTTATCATCAGGCCATACAAAATCATTGCTCTAATTTTAGTCGATTGAGGGAGGGACTCTTGTCTGTTGATCAGAGAAACACAATCTACAATTGCCTGGAAAATATGTTTCCTTGTCACTTGTTCGTTTTCAAGTCTCTAGTTATGACAGAATCGAACTGGATGGAAGATAGAAACGAAAGTGAATTGGAGAATGATCAACTCAATGCAAAGAAGCGACAGATTTACAATTATTTTGCTGCCATGTGTCGAATTAGAAATCCGAAACGTGCCGTTCTTTGGGCAGCAACGGGAACTTTGGCAATACATAGCAAGGGAGTGAAACAGCTCAGTCTACGAAATCCAATTTTCAAAGCTTTTTCTCTCAAACTGCAGGGTGCATTGAAATGTGTCCGTGAAATTCATGACGAGACGAGACAAAGTCGGAAGGATTTGATCAACTCCCAGGCGATTATCTGCAGTCCTCTCGACAACTATCAACGAGTGATCTCCAAATCGTATCAGAATTCTGGCAAATCTGCTATTGTGCACCGGGGTACTGCGTTTTCAATGATGCGGGTGAAGGCATTTGTGGTTCCTGAGAAATCAATCATGCGAGCTCCTGATGGGGTTCAACACATGGTCACTTATTCGGCTTTTCTTTCTTCCTATGCTGTCACAATCCATCTGGCTCCTGCGAAAGCAGATGGTGGATTTGATATGACAAGTCAATGCTCTATTGTATGGCCGTGCGTTGGTTGGACGGTAGATGAAATGTATGGAGCAGACAAAAATCGTGAATTGACGTATTGCGACCAATACATTCCAGCGCCTCTAAATGCCGTTGTGGAGTGTCAACGAACAAATAGCAGGATACTATTCACGCAGTCATCTCTCTCTGGAACGGTTAGAACAACTCCGTTGGACGGCATAAAGTATCGTGAACTTCTGAGTCTCCAAGGAAAGTATTGTGAGCTTTTCAAGTTTGCAGACAATGTGAAGGATGACACAGTGATTCAATCTTTGGTAGATGGAACTGAATTTGATACACCAATTTCGAAACATTGTCAAATGGATTACAAGTGTTCCAGACTAGTGAAGATGTTGTTGGAGAATGCACAAGAGGTTTATTTGGTAAAGCAGTTCCAGGAGACAATGATTCGGAGAATGAATCCACATCATTCAGCGGTTGATGAGTTTTTCTTCTTTCCATTGTGCCAGCACGACGAAATATCAAACAATGGAATGACTCTCACAATGATACATATAATGATGACGCTGGGACTCTTGGTTGAAACCGTCAACTGCGAATACGTTCTTGGCGCGTGGTTCTTATTTCGATTTGTGCTGCAATTTGGTGATGTACTCACGGACACAAGGATTGCTGCTCTGCGTAAAAGAATCCTTGCTCACAGAACCGAGCTTGGAAAAGACCACTACGTCAAGACTGTGGACGCAGCTTTACGGCAAGTGTTTCCCCAGCACGATTATCTTCATGAAAATATTCACTTTCTTGGCTGTGTTTTCAAATTAGATTATCCCGGATTCCTTCAACCCATTCAAGTCTTGTTGGGAGTCAAACGCGTGGGACTGGATCCTGTCAATGGAAAGTGGAGGGACTTTGAAGTGCTTACAAAAACGGTGTTGGATGCTTGTCAGAACTATCGTGTCAAAATGTTTTTGAAACAGTACAAACCTTTCGAGCAAGAGCGAACCGACTTTTCATTGGACTCTTTCGAGAAACTCGGTGCAGCTTACGAAGAATATTGTCATCTTTTGGAGAATTGTGATTGTGAGGTCTCAAAGAGGGTGTCGATGTTTATGAAACGTGCAGAATTGTGGTTACTATCCACGAAATCAGTTCGAAAAGGAGACTTTTTAGCAGTTGAATCAGCCACCGCTGCCATGCTACCATACTGGATATTCATGAAGAAGAATCATTACACAAGTTCAAGTTTTAGGAGGATGGAGATGTACCATCGCATGCCAAGTTGGTTGTTGCATGTATTACGTTTGAATCGCCTAGTCAGGATGTCTCCTGGACATGGATGTATTTCAATAGACGACCTTTGCGAGAAGCACAATTTTTTGCTCAAAGAGATGAATCCATGTGTGAGGTTCCAGGTCACCATCGACCACTCTGAATTCTTATCTTTGTATAAGAGATGCGCTGATGAGATCTTCCAACCAAAGTTGCACAATTCAAGTGTAAAACCGTCCATGAAAGACAACATAAAGTTAGTTGTTGATTTCCTTGAAAGGAGAAATGTGTTTGCCACGCCGCATATCGAAAAGGAACTCGAAGAGAATACTTTTTTGGAGTCGAATTAGAAAGAACAATACCAGAGACATGACTCTCTCAGACGAACGAAAAGAAAAGGTATCTCTGTCGAATTTTGACATCAAAGCCATTGCCTACCTCAATAGTTGGATCGATGCAGAGCCATCAGAGCTGGATGAAAACGCCGACTTAGATGACGACGCCACAGCGACCGTGAACGGTGATGCATTGAACGATGATGATTTGTCAATAGCCTCGTCGGTTGTTGAGGAAGCTGATGTTGATAAAGTTGTAGAAGAAATGAGTCCATTCGAAGAAGGGGAAGAAGAAGATTCCAATGATATTTTTAATGGCGAGTCTCCAGACTCTAACGAATCAAAGTCTAAGGAAAATAATGCAACAGACGAAACACTCGATGATGAAAAAGAACAAGAAGAAGTATTGAAAAGTCTGGGTAATGTCAAACGGTACAAGACAAATAGTAATTGTCTTGTCGACATCGAAACTAAAGTGTCGGTAAATATGAACAAAGCGATTCGGAAGAGGGAGTTAGAGCTGAAGAATGATATTGAGTTTGTGGAGATGATTGACAAAGCAGTAGATTTTTACCAGAGTGAGTTGAAACTGCGAATGAATGAACTTGACGAGGCGTTGAACAACAACGAAGCAACATGTCCAACAAACCTTAGTGAATGGGAAAAGGAGTGGATAGAAATCGAGGGTAAGTAATGCAGTTGTGGGGGACAACGCAATAAATATTTGTATTGGGTTGAACATCATTTAAATTTTAGGAAAGAAAATTAATAGATAGTCTATCATTTCAAATTGAATGATTTCCATGCATCGTCTTGACTCAACGTCAATCGTGTGATAGTTGTTTCAATGGCATTCACACACGATTCGTCGCCGCTCGACTCACTTTCGTCTGATTCATTAGAATTGATATTAGTGTTGCTAGAGGCTCGAACAAAAGTTCGAGTCACACCAAGTCTGACATAGATATCCTTCACTCTAATGTTTTCTGTTCCAATTAATTTTTCGTCCTTAACGAAGAGTTCTACAACATTTGCAGCAATCATCATCAAAACAAGACCATGTATCTTCCCCTGGGGTTTGGTACTAAAGCCCCTTCCAAAAATACGAGACTTTACCATTTTCTTGTTGTCTCCAAGCAAAGATACCAGACTTTGAATAGGGATTGGCCCCATCAAAAAGACCTCCGTCTGTAAGATGTCGAGCAAATTCTCTTTTGAAACAGAATCAGAAAACGTTTCTGATTGCCCTGTGCAGAATGGACACAAGTTTCCACAAGGTAGATTCCCCGACGGTTTATTGGGATCCTGCAAATGCTGCTCTACTGATGTGTGATAGCACTGATGTGGCAACACAAGAAAGTTAAGCAATGCGTGCAGATCGTCCAATTGAGACTTCTGAGTGTAAAGACAATCAATTCGCATTGTACGAGCAAACATGGAGACGTAGGTGCCAACATTCAACACAACGTAGTATGTTTGATCACCTGGTTCCGAGTTGTCTTGCCTGTCCAGACGCCCAACATGTTGTGCCCATTCTTCTATCGACTTTGGCGGACCAAAACCGATCCCTCCCCTTACGTCGTTGCTACTAACACCGCATTCCATTGACGACGTTCCAATCATTACAGCAATATCAATTCCATCTAATGGAAGGGATTCTGATATTTGAGTGAACCAATGCATAAGAAGTTGCTTCATCATCAGGCCAGAATCTCCTGTAAAAGGGAAACACTTGCGTTTGAGTTTGAGGGTCTGAAGCACAGAGTCTGTCACTTTTCGCAATGAACCTTCTGCAGCCATTTTAGAATTCGTATAAATAATCGCTTTCTTGTCTGGGAATGCAGTCAAAATGTTTGTCAAGAAGGTCCGCAAGTCCTCCAATGGACGTGCGGAAATGGAAACAACTATCCTGATTTTTCTCCTGTCCATCGGCCCCCACAAAACATGCGAAGGTTGCATTCCTATTATGGATGAGAATTTTCGCTGCATCAGCTCAGTAAAGGCGATTGGCACCGTAGACGGAGAAACGTTTGAAAGATTAGCCAATGTTTTGATTGCTGGAATGAATTCTGATCGAAATTGATTATGGAGGACGGCAGTGTGAGCCTCGTCAATGAAGATGAAACTTAGAAGACCCTTACGTGCAAGACTTTGAAATAAGTTGAGCCACTGAAATTTTGGTTGTAATTGTTGTGGGGAAATGAAGAGTAGGATGGTTTGCCTTTTTGATGGAGAGTATCCAAGAATTCGACGTCTCAATTTTGAGGCAGATTCACCCCTCAACTTGTCAACATGGTAAGCCTCGATTCGTTCTGTTTTTATGCTTGCCTTCCGCACCTGATCCGTTCCAAGAGCAAGAAGGGGGACCAAAATTATCGTGAAATGGCGCAAAAGCAACACCATCCCATACATAACAATTGTTTTGCCATCACCAGTTTTCCGAATGAGGTTCACATATTGCGGCTTTGTCTGAGCGATGAGATTAATGGCTTCTATTTGCCATGGTTTCAATTTAGTGACGCCAAGGACCTCACGAAGACAGCGAGAAATGATACTAGCCACCTCATACGAAGGAGATGGGAGCCTATTGGATGAAAGTTTGACAGCCTTTGCAGCAATCAATTGAAGAGTTGGCTTGAATTTGAGACGGGCGGATATTGACTGACAACCCGAATGATTTGTTACATCCCATGTTTCATAAAGAGAAGATCGATATCTAAGAACGTCGATTGCATCGAGGGGAGCACTGTCCCAATAATTGATGGAAGAATTATGACTTATCATTGTTCAAAGTTCATGGAGTAATTCGATTGGCTCGACATAATGAGCTACAGATGGTTCAGAAATCCACTCGATAGGTTCATATAAATCGGCTGGTACAACAAAAACACGTGCATAAACGTTGGTGTCGGTGTGAATGTCCGTAGTTACAAAATCAAAACTAGCAGGATTGATGCCAAAAATATAAGCCAGTCGATGAGGGCGCTCCACTTTGAATTGATATCCCCTCCCGACTGGTGTGATAGTTGTAAGTTTTCTGTCGTCGTCTTTTATTTCCCGCCGCAGAAATCGAAAAGCTCTCTTCCACTGGCGACTGGAGGGCACTACCCCGGCTTCTTGTGGCACAAGAGAGTAGTTGGCAACGAAGTTGGACGAATGGACCACGTGATAATTCAGAGTAAAATTTATAGATGTCATCAGAAGCAGTATCGTGAGACAATGGAGTGTGAGACGGGGTGGCGTGGGTGGCGTTGGAGACGGGGGTGGCGAGGGAGACAACGTGGGAGATGGGGGGTGGCGTGGGAGACGGGTGACGGCGTGGGAGACAATGGCGTTGGTGGCGTCAAACCCAATTCTATTGTGAAAAAGCTAGCAGTTTTGCAGGGGCATGTGTAGTGATTTGTTAAAACATAGTGTAGCGCATTGAGCACCCACAGACACACGCATAAAAATACATGAGTGGATAGGTGAGTCACTCTCTAATCTACATCTGGTGTGCCATCGGCAGAAACCATTGTCTGTAGAAGCTAACAATGTGTCTAACGATACTTAATTTCACTGGCGGAAATCCCATGTTGTATTAATACATTAGGTTTTTTTTGTGGTTTTTTGTTTGGGCAGTGGTTGGCTTAAATAAAAGAGGCTACGAATCTAGGGGGGATATGCACCAAACTACTGAAATTAGTGACTGGATGATTCCCACGAGGGGGTTGTAATTAAGTTACGGGAGTCTACGGGAGTACTATGGTATTGTACAATACCTCGATCATGTTATTAATATGGAGAATTCTTATTGACTAAAACAGCTAAAAAAATTGAGGGTCAAATCCCAAAACGGCAATCTGATCTACCCGAGATTGGGCTAACAAGGAAACCGAGCGCGCGGCAAAAAATCCGATCTACCCGAGATTGGGCTAACAAGGAAACCAAGTACTGTAACTAACTAACTAGCTCCCTAGCTCCCTCTAGCTATCGCTGGCAAGAATTTGTCACACTTTTTTCACAATCCGGTCTCCATCCACAAAGTTACGAGATCACGAATTTTATAGTAGTCACGTTTACTTCCAATGTGATGTGACCATGACTTTCTCGCCACGATAATTAAATAAACTACTCCCTCCAATACTACAAAAAATAATTACTTAAAGTCATTCCATTCACACAATAAGTAATAATAAGTATGGTACCCAAGTCCTACCTATGCAGCACACTCTCCCTTGCAAGACTGTCCATACAAAACAGTCATGCAT
>JALLOT010003203.1:0-11579 GCA_036939595.1 Thalassiosira livingstoniorum | reverse complement strand
TGTAGAATACATTTGATCCCTCTTTGTAGGAAGAGAAAAATTTGGTTAATTTTATTCTAGTCAAAACAATCTAAATAGTTACAAAGTAAATTTAACACTGACCACACTTGAATGCTTGTTGATTTGTTTTAAAGCTTTTTCAAATTAATGATCAATATTAGTAAAAGTGTTTTTTATTTTTGTTAAGAATTTATTGTTGCAGAAATAATTTATGTGATAATGAAAAGAAAACAGTCACAGATAAACATTTGGTTTTTTATTGAAGGACTCTTAATTTTTTGTAGCATAAAAAGTTTGTAATACAAAAAAAAGTGATTGTTGTGCTGAACACAAGACTTAATTTTGTACTACAAAAATTATATTAATATTAAGAGATAAAAATAATGCTCTCAAATAAAAAAATATGTAGTCCTGAAGAGCAAATAATTTATTTTGACAGATGAACTAGCTTTGTTGAACAAATACTAATTTTCTGAAATAAATTAATCTTTAGAAAAAAAATAAATTTATTAGTAATAGATATATTTAAGTGAAAGCCAAAAAATGTGTTGCACAATATTTTTGCCATTTTCAAAAATTGTTTTCCAATGATTAGTCAAAATAAGACATATAGGATAATATTAAATTAAGAGAGTATCAGTATCAGATTTTGGGTCTTAAATATTTGTGATCTGATCTATCAACCAATAAATTTTCTTTGAAAAATATTAATCTTGCTCTAATATCATTTTGAGATGCATCTACAAAATGCTAGACGAATTCCCAGATGAGTTAGGAGCATCATTTTCAACAAAAGCATCTGATCATTTATTCAAAGTGCAGAAGGATGCAAAAAGTTGGATTCAAAAAATAAGTAGCTGCTTCATAATTTTACTGCAAAATTGTTGTTAGTGAGTGGGAGACCAAGGAGAGATGCAAAAGCTCCAATTGTTTTCTTGACTATTTGGATGAAAGAACCAGGCATTGACAACTGGGGTAAACACAGAAGAGTAATGAAAAACCTCAGAGCAATGAGGTACATGAAGGTGATTGTTAGTGAATTAACTGAGTGTAATTAAATGGCAAACTGACATGTATTATGCTATGCACAAGGACTGCAGTGGCCACACAGGAATGGCCATTTCATTGGGAAAAGGTGCTGTGGTGAGTGCTTCTAGAAAGCAAAATGTTAACACCTGGAGCAGCACTGAAACAGAGCTAGTAGGTACAGATGATAGAATGCTTGATGTTTTGCATATTAAATATTTTGCAGAAGCACAGGGATACAAAATTGAGGACAACATTGTTTATCAAGACAATCAAAGTGCTATATCATTGGAAGCCAATGGTAAGCTGGTGAGTCCAAAAATGACAAAGCACATTAATATTAAAGTGAAATATTTTTTATTAAGAGCAAAATCCAATATGGGAAAACTGAGGGTTGAATACTGCCCAACGTCCTTTTTGCAATTGCAAGGGTGGAGGCTTAGAACATTCAGAGCAATGCTCATGAATATCCTGGAGGAATATGATGGCATATCAGATCAGGGAGAGAGCATGTGCTGAAAGAGGAATTGGAAGAGTGCAAAAAAGTAATAGCTGAGAAACCTAGTACGATGTCCAATCAGATTGGTGCAACTGACCAGACATCACAGAAGTGTGTTGGGCATAGGATTCCAGCTGCCACAGGGAAAAGAAAAGATATTGGAAGTATCTTAAAAATGTCATGTCATCACCTGAGGAGGTGTGTGTGGCATGGTGACCAGCCAATGGTCAGGTTTGAAAAACAACAATTTAGTCTCATAATTAGCAGGTAGTCTCTGTTACTACATGTAATCAGGAGACAACTTACCATATTCATCTAGCAGAGGCAAGAATGGTCAACTAGGGCACTATGTGTGAAAGGCATGTTTCTTCAACACTTGCAGTGTGCCACTTGGCAGGGCCCTGGATACATGTAGGGGAGTGCTACTTAGGTACCCACCTGGTATGGTTCCAACACAAACAGTGAATTCCCTGAGTGAGTGGTGACCACAAAGGTAACAGCATAATTCATCTGCTAGTGAGCAATATCCTCTTTCCTGGTATGACACTTGAAGAATAAACAAACATTTTACTATGTATGGTTTTTTCTTTCCAAGTTAGAGGTCATGAATTAAGTGGTTGCTATACATGGCAAGTACCTATTTGTGACTCATGAGTGTAGCTTTGATGTAAATTTTAAGAGGTAAACTCCACTTTGTTGCAGTCAGTTGTAGCTCATGATCATGGCAAGGAGTATTCATAATGCGCTTTGAAACATTGCTATTTCCTCCTTTCACTCAGGTTTATGTTATAAGTTTCATTGTCTGAATTATATCCAAATTTTTTGATGCTAGAACTTTCAGAGCCAAAAAGAGCCTATTGAGCAAAAATCTGAAATTTCATTTCAAGCAGTCAATTTATTATGACTTCAACCAGCAATGAAAGGAAAGAATAGAAATCGTCACTGAAATAATGAAACCAGACTTGAATAAATATGCAAGAGTCAAGCTGCAAATGGGTTGAAATTTCAAACAAACAAGTTTTTACTTTACAATACATATTTGTAACCTGGCACAAACTTTTCTACAAATCAATTATGAAAAATGATTGCACATTATTAACCTACATAGTGACCTCCAAAAACTTTCAAATAGCAAGACTGCTCATGCATCGGGATTCGACATTACCAGACGAACAATTAGAAAGGCGACGTGTCATCATTTCTGATGCATTCTTCCCGAGCTTTACAAATAACGAACTAAACCTTCTGCTTGCTTTCTTACTCATTGCTAATGTTGTCATGTCCCCCTTTGCTAGAGCCTGACAAGTAGCCCAATCTAAATTCGTTTTCTCTTTCGCTATCTGCGGGAAATCCGTTGCAAATATTGAAACAGGGATGCAACCTGTTTGCCTTGCCTTTGAAGATGCTGGAACTCGATGTAACAACTCAAAATAAACTTCAACAATTTCGTCCTCCGTACATCCCTGTTGAATTAGAAGACTTCTAAGTTTGGTATGCGAGATACTATCTTTGCAGAAGGTAGATGCAAAGGCGTTGCGAAAAGGGCAAATTTCCTCGCAGTGGGGGGGAGGCTTTTTCCAGCAGCACTTGGCTGGTTTTCCTGATGTCGTTAACTTGTTGTCTTCCTCTTCTTCGGTCTCCTCTTCGTCCTCGTCGTCATCATCCTCCTCTTCGTTACTGTCGCCATTTTCGGAGGACGATGAAGTTACAATTTCCTCCTCGTTTTTGGTAGATTCTTCAGTGTCTTCATCGGCCTCAGGGGCAGGTTGTCCATCCTTCAGATGAATTTTCTGAATTGTGACTGCCTTATCTCTGTCGCTTTCGTCGATGCTCACTGGGGTCTCCTCGACTGTTGACTCGGTAATATTGCTAACAGTAGAGCCTCTACTCTTCACCAATGGTTCGACACCCAGCAAAGTCATGTCAACAGTACTTCCAGGGCGTTCATCCTTAGGTGTGAATCCAATAATCCGTGCGGGTGAACCAACTGCTGTCGCTCCAGTTGGTATCGTTCTCAAAACTACACTCCCTGCTCCGATCTTTGCCCTATCGCCAACGCGTATATTGCCAAGAATCTTTGTTCCCGCCCCGATCATGACGTCTTTCCCAATTTTCGGGTGACGATCACCACTATCTTTTCCTGTCCCCCCTAGCGTTACGCCATGCAAAATCGTGCAACCATCTCCCACAGTCGCAGTCTCGCCGATAACGACTCCAGATGCGTGATCGATCATTACCCCAGCTCCAATTTGAGCCGCTGGATGAATATCAACCCCAAATGCACTACTAGCCATTGACTGAAACAATAACGATACAAACCGAGTTCCTCTTGCTCCTTTTTCGTGTTCCACGTTGTCTCCCTCTCCTTGATCATTTTCATCTCGTTTCTCTGNAGGGTTTTTGTCCTTGGTGATTCATAGGGCAGCCAGGCGAGCTTGGAAGCCAGAGAAACGAGATGAAAATGATCAAGGACAAAAACCCTTTCATAAACAACACAGCCTCCAACAAAGTTTCACAAGCAGGATCCCTTCTCAATATGGCCATAGCATCCTCCCTCACTGACTCGGACATGGTATGCCCCAATTCCAAATCCTCGCTCGCAAATGCTTCTTCAATTAAGTGTCTAAGAAACTTTGGGCAGAAATTCTCTGACCCTCCCGAGCAAGAGGAGAGACGATGGGAGACAATGCGAGCTATTACTTCTTCGAATGTTTTTGCAGGTTCAATGGGTTTGGAGTACACCATGTTGGAAACGGAAACCATCATAGAGGAGTTTTCGCTGGAAGAGAAATCAGGGAGATTGGTATTGTCAAGAAGGCCAATTTTTGTAAGAAGAGCACAGAGGATTGGCTCTCGCCTGATTATTTGGTGCCAATTGAGTGGAAAAGTAAAAGTTAAAATTTATTGGTTGTCGCAGGGGGTGCATCCACATGAAACATTAAGTAAATAAAACTCTACCAAGATGTAAAATGCAAAAAGAGTAGAACAGAAAGTAAAACTCATGGGCTAAAACTTACTCTGCCACATCAGCTGCCTCGCGTCTCAAACGCAAAAACATTTCATCCGTGGAAGTGATCGCATCTTGTGGAGCTTGTTTTTGACTCTCACTGGATATGCTCCTGGTAGCAGTGCTATCGGTATCCATACTTGGTTCTCTGAAGCTGGCACCTCTGCCCATGCCTCCGAGCAACATCTTCGCCTTATCTCCGAAGCTTACGCTTTTACTCAACGTCATGATGTCAATAATTTATTTATGTGATGACAGATCAGCTCCTAATCATAAGCATCTAATTGTGGCAACTGTGGTGCTAATATGCAAAATTCAAATGATGACTTGGGCTGTTTTATTGTATGGTAGTCGATTGTATTATTTGTTGCGAAATAAGAAGTAATGGAAGTAAATGAAAATGAGTTCATTTTTGTGGGAAAAGAGATATTTCAACATCCAGACAAGTCAAACGGCATCAATTGAAATTAAGCCATGAACATGAAACTTCATATTAACAAAGACAAGAGTGAAAACTTAAGGGCAAGCCATCCTCAGTTCTCGGCAATGCAGCTAATGGCAAAGGAGATAAATAATGAAAATCACATTGTAATAGCAGAGCTAAAAATTGGACAAACCACACTCCCGCCCAGACCAAGACCAAACTCACACTCAACATAAACCTGAAAAAAATAAGAACACAACAGAAATTACTCCAATCGAAATAAAACAGCACACCCAGCAGCATCACTCTGAGTCTGCGTTTGACAAGAATCATGTTGTACTGAATCATGATTTTATTCAAGACTAGACTTTTTCAATAGCAGGCAACCAACAACATAGTACAAACAAGTGTTTTTCTTTGATACAAAAAAATTAACGTTGACTCGCACGAACATACTGGATTGAAAGCCACGATCCACAATGAACAAAGCAGGGCATAGCTCAGGCAAGAAGCTAAGGCAAAACCCGCACAAATAACATTGAACAGAAGCCTAAAAATGTGACAAGTACAGAAAAGATCAATCCAGCCAGCCAACCCACCCCTCCCCAACTCCTACTTCATCGAGAATGCCAGACGTGGAGACTCAGTTTCCTTCAATTTCCTTCAATTTCCTTCGCCTCTATTTGGGACGGACTTGGCTACTGAGGCCATAAGTAGTACTCACGGCTTTAGCTCACCCCAAACTCAGCAGCAACGACGACAAAACCAAAGGTAACTCAAATAATAATCACCATTGCGTTGAACGTTGACGATTGACGAACCAATGCCATCACTCAGCACTCAGCATCACTTGAATTTTCAGGCAGTTTCATTCAGGCCTAGCCTGTTGGTTGTTGCCCGTTGAATCATGCATGACTCAAAATTGTATTGAGTCTGAATTTTTAGGTTGGGTGGCAGTGGTGGCAGGTGGAAGGTGGCAGTTAATTGGTTTAAGATTTGTCTTACTAGAAGAAATCATAATAAATCAAATCTAGAGTTCCTTATTATTATGCCATCCTTCCTTAACTTTCCTTCAGGTGGAAATCAATGGCGAGAATGGCGGGCCGCATTCCTCCGGGAGATGTGGACATTCGATCTCATTCGATCAATTGAGAAAGCCAAGGAAACAATGAATTCTGTTCTTGCAGGCTCTTGGGCCGGATTCTTGCTTGCACAAAAAATAGAATAAATTAGCGATGAACTATTCATTTTTTATTTCGAAAAATTCAATATGCTATTCAGAAGATATTAAAAACATTATGGAAATAAATTTGATTGGTGGGTTCAACATGGTATGGTACTACAGTACCATACTTATTGAAGCAGATTGTCAACACAGCCAGGAGTACTTCAATGCAAATCATATGGAGTTAATGCCAACAAACACCATGGGAAAACTCTCAACAACAAAACAGTGAAATAGATCCTCTGATCACATGCCATTGTCCCATCTGACAGCTGATTAAACAATTTAATTTTTCGAATGTACTGGTTCCTATTCCAGGCTCCAGGATGCATGAACATGAAAAACCAACAGTGTTCTGCATGAATTAACCAACCAGTCAAACATGAAGAAGGCAAAAAGAAGGCCCCCAAAGAATCTAAAGGGTTATTGATAACAATAGGACAATCAACAAACAACTTCTACTAATGACAATGTCCCATACCAAATAAAAAATAGAAAATACACCCTCATTGTCTCATTTTTTGATTGTCAAGTCCTGATAAGGCTTGAGTGGTAGATGCTTCTCCCCCTATCATGTGGTCCCCAATTGTGTAGTTACCACATGAGTTATTGGCTCCACTTCATGTCGATTGGGGTTTTTATATTAGAATAAGTACCCATGATATTTCAAGGCAAATATTTGAGGCCATCATTGTACAAACATGTGGTGTTTGCAAATCAGATGGGACATTAGACATATTAGCATTCTCTCAGTATACAAGGAAAGATAAAATAATATTTCACAAGAACAAAAAGACAACAATGGAGGGAACCTTTGAATGTGTGTAAACCAATCTAAAACATAGGAGGAAGATTTGGAATGGATGACTCAAATATGTGGGAAAAATATATTGTAAAATAGGGATATGGAGAAAACCATGCTAATGGCCCTGGCCCCAAAAACACAGGGGCAAGCCATAGCATTTTAGATATTCCCAAATGAATAGAGATGATGATAATTTTCCCAAACTTTTGAACAGCAAGCTAGCCAATCAAAACTCGTCCATCCTATGGGGAGCTATTCACAAAAATACAAAAACTAAATGAATATTCCAGTAAACTACTGTTGTACTAAGAGATGAACAGAAGAACTTGGACACCACATAGTTTCTTGCAAAAAGCCTTTTTCCAAAGACTTCACAAACATAAGAGAGAGAAGCTATCAAAATATTACATTTATTGTTTGATTCTTGAACCTTTGACATCAATGGTTTTTATCAAATATTGCAAATGCTTGCACAGTCTCAACAAGGATGAGTATTTCAACATCAATGACTTCCTTATTGAACAATCCTCTGAGGCACTAGCAATTCAAAATAATCCTAAATCTTAAATAAAAAATATCATCCTTCAAAGTTAATTTGAACTTTGGGTATTCCATTGTGTTTTCATTCTCAAAGCCACTCAGTGTTCAATGTCCAAGCTTTGTCTTTGGATAAGTATGCCTGTAATGAAAGTTTGCAAAAATGACTAAATTTGAATTACAAAAATTTCCTCTTGACTACAAAAGTCATAGCTTTGGTAAAATTTTAGAGTTAATCATTGTTTGCTTGTAAAAAGTATCAAGTCATGTTCTATCAAACAATAATACCCCAAAATTTGAAATTGAAGGAATCTATTTATTTTGGCTTTTGACACACCTGTATTTCCATGTAAATTCATCAAATAGACAATATGATTGGAAAGGTTAACATGAATCTTATTGTGAGCAAATACTCCTAGTGATTACAAGTGATCTATGGAACACAATGTACTATTTTCATTGAAGATAAACCTCTATTTGGTTTAGTTGTGGTGTGGGTGTGTCTATTATTTTTTATTTAGACATTCCCATCATTGATGAAAATGTGGTTACAGTGATAACATACAAAGACTTTTGAATCAAGCAATAGTGATTAAAAAATAGATGAAACCACAACTGTGAATCAGTCTGACAAGACTTTTGGAATAGATGCACATTTTGATAGTAATAAGTTTATATTTCACTTTTCACACATTTCAATAAGATATTTTTTGTGGAAACTAATGGTACATGAGAAAAAACAAAATATCTACCTCTATCATTGATAATATTCTTGAAACATCTGTTTTATTTTTTGGTCATTTTGAATTCAGAAAAGGAAGAAAATTTTGTAGGACATTCAATATTTTATTTAAAATGCTTAACTTCCCATACAATTTTTTGTTTGTATAGGAAAATCCACAAAAAGCTGATCTAGGTCAAAAAGACCTCTATACCAACATTCAACCTTCAATCAATAAAGTAAAAATGCCGCATCCATATCTTCCTATTCCTAATATCTATGTGATAGGACTAGATCTGTATTGATATAATGTTTGTGCTCATCATGATTTGCACAAAAACATGGAACTTTGTGATTTTTCCTTTTCTATTTTTGAGAATCAATATTGTAGATTATAACTGATTTTAATTTACTAATAATACAAATTAACAAATTTTACAATATTAAAGTAGAAAGAACCACAACATGTTAAATCATTTTTCACAAGGCAACACAGAGAATTAAATAGTGTTAGTTTTTGATATTGATGTTCAATTTTATTTCAGTTATTAATATAATTATATTTCATAACATTATTTTTATTTGAAAAGTTTTGTTCCTGAAGGCTAAGCTCAATTGCATAATATACTGCAAAAATCATTGTGAATATTCCATGAAGAAGTAACTTAATGACTATTAAACCTTTTTGTAGTGCTAGAGTAGCTTTATGTTTTGTGAGATGTATTGAAATTGACAATATGAGTCTATTTGTTTTGAATATGACCTCTAGTTTAATTCTCCAGGTTAAAATAGTATTAAAAAAATTTCATTGGTTTGGTGTAAAAATAGTAAAGTATGCTACATCCCAAAATCCATTTAAATTTGATTGGAAATTCAAAAAATTAATCATGTAACATTTTCAAATGAAAAATGTTAATTTTTGATCCTGAGTTAAATCAGCTGACAAATGTATCAATCATCTATCTCTGATTAAAAAAGATTTCTCTGCTCATTTTTTAATCAAAATTTAAAAATTATTACACAATAGCAATAGACAGAAGCTCAAAAAGAGTACCAATGTGTATATAAGAGAGTTCAATATCTTTAAAAAGACCTAGAAACTCTTTGTCAAGCATTGAGGTAAAATGTTCCAGTAAATAGTCATTGTTTTTTGTACATATTTTCTGCAAATCAATTAGATCAAGGTCAATTTTCCAAGATCCAAAGTACATTATAAGAAACAACAGGCCAAGTTACATAATATGAAAACAATCTTCCACATAGTTTTGGGTTTTAAATTAATGTCTACATCATTCAAACCAGTATAAAAATATAATTGAATAGAATATAAAGCCAGTTTACCTAAGTTCTTCACTCAAAAGCCCATCAATTACTTGACATCATAGATAGCAATAAAGTAAAGCTCTACCAAAAAGGTCCTAAAAGATTACCATTCAGTATCAACCTAAGAACATTGTTGTTTTAATAGATTTTGTAAGTGATAGCAAGTTAATTCTGATAAAAAATGTATTCTAGTGTAGAAAAGTTCATTGATATCATTGATATGGTAGATAATTATACAACTGGTCTTGTGAAACTTTACTGAAAACATTCCAAACAACAGATACTGGTTAATCATCAGCAACACAATAAAATTACTAATGATTGTCATTGCTTGAAATTATTTGTCATTTTGAATGAATAGATCAGTTTTAAAGGAATTTTGACACAATCAGAACTAAAAATGACCAAACAGGAATTTTAAGGTACATTTAGGTGGTCCATTGTAAGATATCTGATAATGGGAAAGCACTCCTAAACTATACCTCAACACAAAATTAATCATTGTCCCTAGTCTGAATATACAAGACCTGTAACATGACTAATTGTGTTTGTGACAGTCCCCATATGTAGGACTGCTGGACTAAAATTCCTAATCTTGTTCTCTTCTCCTCAATGATGTACCAATTTTAGGAGGATCATTATAGAGAGACTTTATACAATGCATATTCAAAGTAGTTTGAAATCTTAAACTGGCTAAAAAAACTAAACAAAAAACATTGCTGATAAAATTAGGGGGTCCAGTACAAATCATAAATTTTGTTAAAATTCACTTTTAATTTGCTCAGAAATTTCTTGAGGATGACAAAAAATGTTCAGATTTTTTTGAAGAAAATGGTCTATTTCTATTTTTTGCAATCATGTTCCTTTTTATTTCAAAACCAAATCTTGGAAACAGGGTTTCACTTCCTAGAAGTGATCTACATAGGAACTGGTTCAAAGTCACTAACTTTGTTTTTTAAACTTGGTTTCATCAAGCGCAATGAAGCATGACATTCTATTTGAGAATGTGTCTCTGATATGTAAAGATTCTGAAGCTACTTATCTACTTGAGTAGTACCATGATATTTCTTTCCTTGATAATATTTTGCTAATACAACAATACAACACATCAAATGAAAATACAATTTGATGAAAACAGAATGAAAAAAAACAAAATTAAATGATTTACCACACAAGAATGTTCAACTTGGGTGTAATATTGTTGGGGTAATTGCTCCATTCAAAAGGTTTTGAGGATTATCATTCAAGCTGACATTATTTAGTTCAATATCTAATCAGTGCAAAAGTCAAATATTAATTTAATAGCACTGACAGATAATGTCAAAAACAATCAAGATTTTATAAAGCAACAATAATCATTGTTGAACAACAGTGAAGATATGGAATATCATACACACAGTATAACAAAAAATATGTGTCATTTACAATAATCATGGGTAAAATACTATTAATGTTGAAGCAGAAGGTACAAGGTGCAAGTGTTAGTCATAATGAGTATATATACCTTCTGCCTTACAAGTGTTATTGGATCATGCATTGGTCCATTCATGGCAAAGACTAAAGAGAGAAGTGAAGGGACTTGCCTTTCTGAAGCTCATCAAACAACACAACTTCCTTCATGTTGATTAACAGCACCATCCTCAATCACACTTTAAAGCTTCATCTCTAGAACTTTCTAAAATCTGAAGTTGCTGTTGTCCTTTGTGTTGAACAAGAAAATAATAGCAATTTCAAGCATTGATGATAGAAAGAATAAAAGGAACTCTTTTATTATCATGTCTGTTTGTTATCATTAAATGATTTATTGGGGAAGTGATTAGAAGTCTGACCAATTCTTTACTGTGATTCCTTCATTCAAAGTCAAATGCACAATAATTACTGATTTTTTGTAGAAAAAAAAAACAGTACAAACTAAAGAAATATTTGAAGATAGCATTGTACCTGTTCAGCTCTGTATTTGCTGTCTGTATCTGTGTCATATTTATATGATGTGAAACCAACTATTACATAAT
>JALLOT010003202.1:0-11574 GCA_036939595.1 Thalassiosira livingstoniorum | reverse complement strand
CATCCGTGGTCTGTCCTACGTCTGGACATACTAGTGTTACCCACACACTCAGCACTAGGTGAGCCTGATACAGGATTTGCAGCAGGTGTCTTGAGATAGATTAAATTGCTGTGCAAAAAAATAACTTCAATATGGGTATTATTTTAGCTTTATTCTGCTAACAAAGTTTTATAGTTCAGTCAGTCAATTTTTTTGAGCTGTTCTAAGGAATCGCGTTTTTTGTAAGGGAGTTTGTTGTCCGAAATTGGCCTACTATGGGCAGGAACAAGAAAAAAATCCCATTTTGAAAATATTTTTTCAATAATGATCACTGATTTTTCCTCCTATATCCAGCTACGGAGAGTTTGGGTTGATTTTGGTTTTGCGATGCACTAATAAAAGCCATTAATATGTTGTAGATTTCCATTACGTGCAGATGAATGAAACAACAGCAGCTGCTACAACCAATGCATGCACCGGTCAAAGCGGTTGCAATTGTTGCATTCGCTGTGACCAATGCAACTGTTGCACCCGTTGCAATGGTTGCAGCGGATGCAGCAGATGCAGTGAATAAAACTGCTGCGACCGGCCGCAACTATTGCAACTGCTGCAGCGGATGCAGCACTTGCAGCGGATGCAACAATTGCAACCGCTGCATCCACTGCATCCCGCTGGAACCAATGCAGCGGTTGCAGCTGTTGCAGCGGCTGCAACCACTGCGACTGGTGCAGCAGTTGCATGGGTCACAGCGGGATGCAGTGGCTGCAACCACTGCGACCGCTCAGGTGGATGCAGCAGTTGCAGCGAATGCAACCGCTGCAACCGCTGCACCCCCCTGGAACTGATGCACCAGTTGCAGCGGTTGCAGAGGTTGCAACCGGTGCAACTGGTGCGACCAATGCAATTGTTGCACCTGTTGTAGCGTTTGCATCGGATGCACCATTGCAATTGCTGCATCTGATGCAATCGCTGCAACCATTGCATCCAATGTTACCAGTGCAATTGTTGCACTGGTTGCAGCGGTTGCAGCAGATGCAACCGTTGCAACCACTGTATCCGATGCAACAGTTGCATTTGATGCAGCAGTTGCAGTGGATGCAACCACCACATATGCATGCAACAGGTGCGACGGGCTTCGGCTCGCTTGTGGCTATCGGTTATCTAGGTAGAGTTGTTGTTGGAGGCTGTCATGTCACAATAACGTAATTGTCTACCGTGCAAATCCTTCCTGCTAGGAAGGATGCAAATGATTCCAGTAGGATGTACGTAATAATGTACTAATTCCTACGTAGAATTGGAACTTTGCGAAAATCCAAAATCAGCTAATCCACATGCAGGAGCTGCAATCTACTCTTCACAGCAATACTAAACATGTATTAAAATTGGCTGTAGCTCTAAAATTGACTGGATTCAGAAAATCTGGTAGGCTGACCCTACAGGCAGCAGGGGGCCAAGCTTTATTCTCATTACCCATTTAATGCAACAGAAAAATAAAATTTGGAATACAAGTGCCACAGCAAAATCAAATAAAAATTGGGCAAGTGCAAAGTTTCCAGCTCTTTGGAGTTAAATGTCATTACTAGAATAGCAACGATTTCAAAAAGAAAAAGTCCAACAATGTTAATTATCAATCAGTGTGGTGTGGAAAAAAGCAAATAACCAAGATACTGTCAAAAACGTAAATCAACTAAGGTTAAAACAGAATAAAATAACAATTATTAATAAAAAAAATTCTTGATTAAGACTGGCACATAAAACTCCTGAAGTATAATTTTGACAATAGCATTGATTTCATAATTTGAATTTTAGATATTCAAATATCCAAATACTTACCCAACATTAAAACAGCCCCTGCTGCCTTTTTATTTTGCTTTGTCTGAATACGTTTTATGCCATCAGAATAAAATTAAAATAACAAGAGAAGATTCTTGATTAAGGATGACACATAAGAATTCCTGAAGTAAATTTATTATAATAGCAATGATTCCATTATTTCTAGTTTTTTGTTTTTTTAAATATTTAAATATCCAAGTACTTACCCAACATTGAAACCAATTTGTTGCCTTTCATTTTGTGGGCAACTGCAGGGTCATCTCCCAGCCATAACTCTTCTCAGCCAATATTAGAGCTACAAAGAATCTGAGCACAGTTTTGAAAATGTCTCAATGGGGGGAGTGTGAATCTGTGTTGGAGCAATGCTGGGAATGCATTTTTATGATTTGTACTTCTACATGGGAATCAGTACTTAACCCCCGTAAACAAGTGCTGTATTTTTTTGGAGGTAGATAGGTTTATACTAAGTTCCTCACATTTTTTCCCAAAAATATGCCTAGTTTAACACCAAGTCCCACCACGTGCATTTTGAATGCATTATTTTGCTCAATATTACTACTACCAGTCCAGTCAAGCCAAAGTGCCGCCTTCTTGTCCTGCCAATCACCCATGCAAATCCCTATCAATGAGCGTACATAGAATTTAAGAGAACATGATAATAAAAGAGGGTGCGTTCAATGGTGTGCATGTCATTGCCAATACACAACACACACAGCTACTCATCACCACCGCTGTATCAATCAACCCTGTTTTGATTGGCCAAATGTAGGCATACATTTTTCTCTTGTGGACACCATTTTAAGTTCTCTCCATTTCTATTCGATGGCCCATCTCCCCTTGTCACACCATCTAGCTCCATGTTTTCTTTTGGTAAGAAGTTCCTTTTTTACTGTATGATAATCATTTTCTGACATCTTCACTGAAATAATTTTTCTTGACAATGCAGAAATATGTGCAAACTCCCAAAATCATCCAAACCAGTTCCTGTTGTGATTGAGGACATCCAAGTTGGCGTTGAAAAGGAGGGGAGGGGATTTTTTTTACCAGATTATTCTATCAGATAAGTGTTGCAGCAAGGGCCAATCTAGAATCAAAATCGATGCAACTGACGACATTGAAAATGCCTTCAATCCAGAAAGTGCCATGATTGAAAAATGCATTAGCCATGTGAAGGCCCACAAAAAAGGACAGAAATTTGAGGGGATTTGGTTTTGTGCAATTGATCCAACAGCAGGGATTGGAGGTTTTTACATGTGCGGAGATCCATCCCTGTGGATGCATCTATATCTTTGGAGTGCAGCATCTTTTGAAAAAGAGAAACTGAAAATGGAGTCCTATCAAATGTCTGTGACAAAGAAGGCAATTCACAAACAAAGAAATAATACAATATTGGATGGTGAATGGAGAGAGGGAATGGACTTCAAATGCGCCAATCAAAAGAATAAACAAAGAAGGCTGTAATGGATGTTCTTGCAACAAAGTGTGAAAAGTCTACAATTCAATCAATGTAGATCCTTGCAGATTTTGTCTCAGATCTGACAAAATCCAAACATTTTGACAAAGACCAAGTCCTAACCACAGAGAAGAAAGGAGGCCATCAAAATAAGTGAGGCAATGATAAAGTCAGCAAAAGAGTGCATTGGATCCATGCAACAAAACATGAACAATTCAAAAACAAAACTTCTTACAGGTGTGTTTGTGCAGTTTTCATTTCGTTTCAAATTCATTGACCATCTGAGCTCAAACATTTTTTATTTCACGAACTTGTTATTAGGAATTTCAGCTATTTCAAACCATTGGAAACTACTGATGATGTTTTAAAACTCAGGTGGTGCAAGGGGTTGGGACTTAGCAGAAAGTACAAGTATGAGGAGATAGGTGCATTAAATTGGTTGGAATTTTACAGTTGTTCCAATGCAGATGATGATATTGCAGTTGGGAAGAAAGTTGTCTGCTGGGCTGGAATTGGAACTCTAGTGTCAAAGTCATCCAATAAGCTTGTTATTTCGTTTTTGCCTTGGGATGTTGAAGTTCAGTACAAACCTCCATTCTCTGCAAGGATCCGCCAATGGGAGCCAGAACTAGATTTGTATGAACACATGCAATGGGAGGATACAACTTTAAAAGAGTGGATAACCACAATAGAGAATTTCCACAGGACTGTCAACACCATTTCTCCCAATCGCAAGGACACCGTACGCCACCAACATCCAGACTTTCCAAGAAAGAAAGTTGAAGCCACAAGGATCTACAGTCACAAAACATGAGACGAGCTCTGGAGTAAATTCCAGAAAATGGAACTGGGGATAGCAAGTAAAATTGAAAACAAGGATAGTCCCAAACAATGTCCAACAATCCTCCATACTTTCACGCCATGAGAAATGACCAAGGGCAAAAAATCATCATGTCTTTGCCAGAAATGTAAAGGTAATCTAGTTTGATTGAACAATTGAGCTCATTGATGATTTTGTGAATAACATTTCCATGTACCATTTTGTTTATTTTCAGGAGTAAACACAATCAAACGTGGCTGTGCATCAGCTTCTTCATCTCTGAAGAAAGTAAGAAACCAATCTGACTGCACCACTAGTGACAATGCGTGTGTACCAAACACAATGACTTTGGCGGATGAGAGAGCTTTAAAGCAATTAGAGAAGCTCCACAAAGTTTGTGAGAAACCTTTGAAGTTTAAACATGTGTATGTCCTGTATGTTGTATCTCAAGTCAGGCAAGTTAGAGGATGCAAAGAAGATGTGTCTGATGGGTGACTGTTCAAAGTGCGGTTTTGATAAAATTTGGTCAAAAGGTCTCAGGAAGCGCTTTCTGAGGAAAGAGCGCTGTGTTGAGAAGTTGAATACAAATTGTGTGCTGGCCCGTTCTGAATGGTTTGATGAGATTGGCTGGAGATATTACACATACAAGGAAAAACCAAAGGTTGAGGCACATGAGCAAGTATCACAGGATGCTGCCACAGCAAGAGGTGATGAGAAATATGATCCCAAGGAAGGATCATCTGCCAGGAATCTTATCCTGAAAACAAAAAGAGGGACACTGATAGATTTTTGACAATCTGGAGGAGCAGATGAAATGTCACATTGAGCACTGCAATCTTGTGTCCTCTGAGTACAGAGCAAAATGCAATTATTCCCACAATTCCCGGTCACTCACTCTTTCAAGAGATATCAATTTTTCTGAGAACGACACCATTCAGAATTTTGATCAAGTTCAATCAGAGCACTGGGTCACCACACAGTACACTCTTTTTAAGTCAATCTCTTCTTTTCTTTCAGTTGATGAGTGGAACAAAAGAGATGGTGCATTGCAACCTGGAGAGGAAGTCACAGTTGATGGAAAGCTTGCTGGAGAGCCCATAAATCCAGACTTTTTCTGTGCCACTGTAGCAAGGGACTAGAGAAATGGCTCTTTTGAAGTAAAAAATGTGCACAAAGAAGTCTTTGTGCAACCTTGCTCTCTTCTACAAAAGAGAAAGCAACACATAACATTTGTTGCGGTCATGTCTTCAATAACAAGCCACACAACTGTTATGCGATTCAACACTACACCAACACTGAGTTGGAGTGGATCAAAGATTACATGTATGAGGCGAAAGTTTCCAAGGGACACCCCCAAAGGCAAAATATTGTCACTTCATCAACATTCCGACAATGCAGCTGTTGAATACTTCACTTCCCTTGTCTTGTCGAGAGGAGGTCCTGGCACATGCAAGTTTGTTTACTTGTTTGGTGCTCCAGGGCACGGAAAAGGATGATACAATGGTCTTGGAGGCACATTCAAAAACAAGATTCACAGTTTGATTAGATCAAGCAAGACGTCTCAGAAGGGAATATCAGGTGTAGAATCTGGGTACATCACAAATGTGCAAAATGTTTTTTGTGTGCTATGGGATTATTTTGAAACAGAGGTAGAAGACGAGCAAAAGAAGAAAGGAAAGAACCCTATCAACACATTCAAGTTTTCTATTATGGCGCTGAAAGTAACCTAGTTCATTGTCCAAAGGAATTGTTCAAGCCACTGTTAGATATCTCAAAGAATTATCAATTCTCAGTCACGGAAAGAGGTATTGTTATTGTCCACATGAGACAGCGCTTGTGCTGGTGCATCAGAAAATGTTACATTGCTCTGACCAGAGGAAGCCAGATGTGACAGCAGAGTCATACTGTTGATGGATACGTATCTAATGTGGGTAACCAAAATTCAACAATGTACACATTTGCAAAAAAGAGTTGTTGCAAAATTAGTGGGGCAGGCATTCCAAACCAGGTTTTATAGTCAGTGAACAGAGTTCAAATGTCTGAGACTTTAACTCATGGTGACTGGATCCTTATCAACAGCAATCATTGGGATGGTCAACCCATTTGGCTTGGAGGAGTACTCTCAAAAGAGGATTGGGGTGGGCAGTGCAAGTGGTGGAATGATAAAAATGGACAACGGATAGTAGAGGAAGTTACAATCCATCCTGGTGAGTATGCATTCAATGTAATTTGTTATGAGCCTGTTGAAGTCGGCTCTATGAATTATTGTGTTTCTTGGGAGGATCCATGTCCAAATGTAAAGAGCAACAGATACCTGGTCTTGGCTGGCTTTCAAATGCATCAAGTAATTGGGAGAAACAATCATGTTCCCAAAACTAGAAGGAGTAATTGAATTGTGGCATTAGACAATACTCAATTCAAAGATTATCAAAAGATCAAAAAGCAATGGTATCAAAAGGATTTTGGAAATGTTTGGAAGATGGATGAGGAAATCAAATCAAAATCATTAAACAAATGTGGAAAATGGCAATACTAACTATTATAAACTTTTAAAAATAATTAGTCATAAAATGATATTCCAGAGTTTGAAACTGCCTTTCAGATTATTATTGTTTGATTCAAATCAACAAATGACATGGCTTAAACAATCATTTTACTGGTTTCTGCAGTAGTTTACTAGTATAAAAGCAAGGTTAATTTTGTTTGAAAAGTGAAAATAAAGATTGCACCGTTCTAAATTCATTATCTCCCCAAAAAGAGCTTTCCAAAAAGTATAAACACTCCATAATAATTTTCAGTACTTTTCGAGAAGAGATAATAGCCCAATCCTGTGGGAGGGTGACCCTGCAGTTAGCCTTGCATTGTTTGCATACTTTTCATGACTTAGAATAATCTTTCCCATCATTTGTGAACGTATTGGGATTTATATTTTATAAACCTTTGTGATTGAGCTTAGCTTTACTTGATTTTTTTATGGCACACATAAGCACCCTAGCTACCTCTCTTGTTTTTTCTACACCAAAATTATCAAAGTAGCAGCTAGTAGCAGTCCTAAGGGCTGTCATACTCATACAAACTACTTTTAGAAAAACATCTCACCATATGACTCAACTCATATGAAGTCATAGTGTGTTGTTATGAGATTTTTATTACATTCAATCAAAGTATTTGCATGGCCAAATTTAGACTCAAATACATGCGATTTACCCAGTAAATGCTACTAGCATAAATTTATCTAGATAATTTTGCTAACAAATGTTTAATGGCTCATATCTTAGTGCCAAGTATTTTTATGAAAATATCAGGAACTTTCATTCTCAGCCATTGGAACATGTGTACAAAACTTTCAGTCAATATTTTTGGTCTTGGATTTTTTGGATTTTTTGCCAGACCCCCTACCAGAAGTATTACCACATGATAGTATAGTACTCACCTACCTCAGGCACAAGGTATCTATGGTACATACAGACCTAACTACCTTAGGCCAAAGGTACCTAACTAAATAATACTTACTACTTATGTGCATGCTTGCAAAGTAGCTTACTTAAGTGCTAGGAGTACTACTTATGTTATCTCAATAATAATACTCATATTATGTAGGAGTAATAGATAGACGTAATTTATTCAATAAGACAAGCATTTTTTAACCAAACAACACACATTATTATGGAGTACTACTGTGCTACTATGATTTGTTGGTAAGTATGCTACAGCTAACATCATACTCCTACTTATGTACTTTGTACTGTTAGAAAAGTAGATACTTTATTATTACTCCATTCAGACTACTTCTACTTTTATTTTGTGAACAAGGTTGTAACTACAATACCAGAAATGTACATTTTAAGATCCAAATTATTTTTGAAACAACCCTTATCTTACTGTACACCTAATTGTAAGTACTCATGAGCACTAAATTAGTAGATAATGACAAGGAATAAAACAAAAAAGGCATCATGGTGCCCACAGCACCCTGCAATATCTACAAAATTATTCAATCATTTCAATTAGAAGTAGAAAAATATACAGAGAACCCCCAAGAAATATGTCACCAACCATCATAAGTGTTTTAATAGACATCACAAATATGATTAATTTCATAGCTGTTACTATTGTTTCTACTGTGTCCTAAATGATGTTGCCACTTTTCAATTAAATAACTGTTGTTGCTCCTTTGATTGGACAATATGCTGCTCCATGGGACTAGGTAGAGTATTCATTGATACTGATATATTCCAAGCTGAAACTTATTCAACTTGACATGATTCTTTCTGCAACAAAGACAGATCATAGGGACTTTTTACTGTCATAAAATTTTTACTATTATTAGGAATAAGTTCTGTTTTACCCTTTTAAAGTTCTGAGTGAGAAATTTGTAGAGAGAAAAGGAAATGGAGAAACTTCCTTGTAAAAAAAAATTCTTTAGAGAAAAATAATATGTTCCTGGCCATATTTTGATTATTTTTTAAGCGTTTTTTTTTGAAAAAAGGGAAAAGTTTGGGCATTATTTTTTAAACCAATTTGACACTTTGGTCTCATTATTTTTAACCATCTTCCCACATGTACTTGCACTAAAATGGGTCTGAGAGATGAGTTGTTTCAGAACTATTTAAAGTGTAAAATTTGTCTATTCTTACAAAATTCATTGTCCAACTTTAATTTTTGTCAAAAAGATAATGAATTAGTGCATCAGTTCTATTCAAAATTGCTTATTGTTGTGGGACCCAAAATGGGAAAAATGAATTTTACAAAACACAGGGAAAATTGATTTTCTCCTCTCAAGTAGGGGAAACCTCTTTTCCTTACTAGCAAGGAGACCCAAAGAGAAAAAATTAGTAAAAAATATATTGTGAATTTTGAGTCAACTCAATTGAAAGTTCAACACATTTACAAAGAGCCCCATGAAAAAGGGTCACCCACCACCTTGTGCAGCTGTGCTTTTAGACACCACAAGAATACTTACTTGTATCACTGATGCCATTGTTCTCACTTCATCCAAGATGATAATGCCAATTTTTCAATTTGGTAATGGCTTTTATTCCTTTCATTGGACAAGAATTACTGATGTTGATCCATGTGGGTAGTATTTGTTGAAATTGTTTGGCACCATGTACCAGCCACCAGGTGAATTTAATTGCTAAAAATCATAGTTGTGCCATCTGAATCTGTTTCATTTTGAGACTGTGTTAAATTTGAGATGTTTTTATTTTATCAGGTGACAATCAGCTGAAAAATATTTTTTTATTGTCATGACATTATCTATTTTTTTGGGAATCTAGGTTCTGTTTTTCCTGTTTTAAGGTTTCCTTGAATGGCAGGGAAATTGGCAGAGAAAAAGGGGTACAGAGAAAGTCCCTTGAATAAAATAAAAATCCTTTTCAGGGAGTTTTTTTGTTTCTGTTCATTTTGAAGGGGGATTTTTGGGAAGGAGTTTTTTGAAAGAAAAAAAAAAGAACAAGGAGAACATAAACACTGTTGACCAGTTTGGTGTTTTGATGTCATAAATTTAAAGCCACTTCCTTTGTGGACCTTTACTTGGAATGGGCATGAATAACAGGTGGTTCCATCACATTCTAAAAGTGTATCATTTTCCTTTTCTTACAAAATATGTTGTCTAAATTTGATTTTTTATGGAAAAGATGCTGGATGTGATTTTTGATTCCATTCATTTACACTTACTATTGTTGGACCCAAAAGGTGAAATATAACTTTTACAATAATAGGGAAAATTGATTCTCCCCTGTCAGAAAGAACCCTATTTTCCTCACTAGCAAGGAGAAATTGGTGGGTAAAACAAGAAATAGGGAGCTTTTTAAAGGAGAAAAATAACCCAGTAGTTAAAACATGAAATAAAAATAAAAAGTACAGTAGAGTGGTGGCTTAAATTTGTTAGCTCCCAAGTATGTTTGGAGTATTTGAGGCTCATCCTTGGACAACTGAGGAGCAGGCAGAGAAAAGTTATAATAGCCATTGGATGCTGAATGTTTATCATTATGCTAAAGTCAGATGCTTTTTATTTTATCAGGATGATTGTTAAAGGGAGACAGCAAGGAAAAATTTCTTCAATGTATTGAATTAATCCAAAGTGTTTTTTGAGTGTGAGTTGATTGCCAATCATTCATGTGTTAGCAAGAAAGATATAAGGAAAAACTAGAAGAACAGCTTTGTTGGTGTAAATGATATTTTTCTTGATGGTACTCTTCAGCAATTTATAAATTCAAGGCATGCAGTCCATAGTAAGACCATAAAAAGTTATGTGATGAAATGTGTAAAATGATGTGGAAGTGGCTATACTATCTGTTGATGATGCTATCATTGATTTATCAATGGAGTCATGGTGTAAATTAATGAGCTCCAATTTTGATGAAGAAGTCAGTGGTGATGTGGATTTTTCATGTCTCTGAATCACATTTACATATTTCATCATACATTTTCTCTTACGGTTGCAATGCTTATGGAAATTCCTTATTAGAGAATTCTTCTTGAAAAATCGAAAATTTAAGGACAATGATGTTAGAGCAAAAATTCAATATTGACAGTTTAAATGTAGGAAGGCATGTTCCAAGAAAGGAAATGAATATTGTGGTATTTTTTCTATTGATTCTTACAATTAAACTTATTTTAATAAGTGCAAAGACGCAATGATAACTTTGAATAACACAGATGGTTCTATAGAATGAATACACCTGCTTATATTGTGGTGCAATGTAGAAAGCAAGCTTGTCAGTTTGCTACTCAAGATGGTGATACTAAAAACAATGTGTTATCATGTAATTCCAATGTTCAAGTAGGTGATTGAGCTCTTCCTTATTATAATTCATGAGATGGTTCTAAGGATACTTAAAAAGAGGGCAATGATAAGTCTATATGTTGCAGGAATCAAGATACTAAGTACATGGATAAGACAAAAGACAAAATCTACATAATTGGAGGATAAAAATTCTCAAAACTAGCCAGATATAGGGACAGCCAAGACTAGAACTGGCATTGATCTTGTTGTAATTTTATGGGTTGCAATCAAGAGATGATATCAGTTCTACATTTTCACATCAATGTGCATTAATGACAGATCATTATTTGTGTTCTCTCATAGTTTTGAAAATCTATTTATAAGTCAAGTAGGGAAAACAGTTTAGTGAAACCAAGAAAAATTATTTTTTATCTAAAACACTCAAAAAATGAAAAGAGAAAAAATGATCAAGTGGTCAGATGCAATTTATAATGATTACATATATCATTAAAAAACAAGCGTGTATTTTAAGCGACATTTTATTATGAGAAGAAGTTCCAACATGTTGAAAAGAAGAAACCTAGTTTGGATTGAAAAAGGAAAATGTAACAGGGGATTCATTTTCATAGATAGTAGAGCTTGTGAAGTAGTCAAGCAAGATTGTCTTAATGGAGAAAGTTGTAATAAGATTAATGAAAGTAAAAATCAAGTTTTTTTCTTGAGAGAAATCTTGGATACAAGAGACCTTTTTTTCTGGGA
>JALLOT010003201.1:0-11592 GCA_036939595.1 Thalassiosira livingstoniorum | reverse complement strand
TTTTAAAAAAGATGTTAAAGCGTTTCGACCTTAATGTACGCAGTGAAATGCCGTGCAGTGCACCTCCAATAAATAATGATGGTGATGCTCAGCAGACTTCTCCACCATTGCAAAAGATTCAAGGGAAACAAAGGCCTTAATGGAAATATATATAAAACTGCGGTTCACTGCTGTTGACTTTATATACTTCATGGGTTGTACACTTTTGACGGAGATTATCAGCCTTGTTTTGGCCGGGTACAACACCATTCTCTAACGCTGTCTGCTGACACCATCATGAAACCATGGCATCCAATAAAACTAGTAGTTGTTGGCCATTAATGACTTCACCCAGATCATGGTATGTCAGAAACTGTCAACTCTCTTAGTCTTCAGCGTAAGAAGTGGTGGTGGTGGCTTCACCATTGTGAAATGGAAAGTTGTATGGTTTTCATGGCAGCATTTTTAACCACCATTTATACCATGATGCTCCATGATGCCATTGAGACACCACCAGGATGTCATACATCAATAAAAAGGTCTTGAAGAGAAGAATCCAACTTGGATATTCAGATTTTTCTGTGGTCGAAACCGACCTCAATCCCACCTTTTGAAAAACTCGCCTTTTTTATGTAAAACAGAGAGAGTCCCATGCTAGTTCACTGACGCACAAATAAATCGACAACACCCGCATGCAAGAACAAGGCAGGCTTGGCGAGGTCAAAAAATCCTGGTCACATCCTGTCACATCACATGCACGCACCTTCAACCACAAAAATCCTCGACGAAAACAGATCACAACATTCGTCCCTGTTTCAAACTAATCCATTTTCTCCAAAATCAATCTCAAACCCAACTACCCAACGACACAATGAAATTCGCCACCTCTGCCATCCTCCTCGCCTTCTGCGGCTCCGCCACTGCCTTTTCGGCTGCCCCCGCCGCCGGCAAGAGCACAGCCCTGAGATCGACTGCCACAGAAACATACACATTCACCAAGAGTGAAGAAATTTTCGCAGAGGCCAAGACTGTGAGTGGTCTGAGTGGTCTGTTGTGGAAAGATTCCTGGCACTCTTGGTCAGAGTTGGAATGGCAAGGGTTGGAATTACCAGCAAATCAGGGGCTTTTGGGTTTTGGGTGTTGGATTCTCGTAGAGGGTCGTTGTGGATCGAAGATCGGCTTCAGGCTCTGAGCCTTGTCTGTGTTATTCTTTTGGCATGCAAAAACCGTAGAGGCTCTGTTGGCCGATTTCGACACCCTTGATGAACCAGTAATATCAGAGGGAGGATTCGTTCGTATCCTGGAAGAAATCTGATTCACCTGTTGTTGTTCTTGTGCATTTCTGAAGTTTTCGTACTCCGTAACAACTGTCATGCATCTCTAACCCCGCAATGACATCCTTTTTTTTCAGTTGATGCCCGGCGGTGTGTCCTCCCCAGTCCGTGCCTTCAAATCAGTCGGCGGAAACCCAGTTGTGTTCGACCGCGTCAAGGGAGCCTACGCCTGGGATGTGGACGACAACAAATACATTGATTACGTTGGAACTTGGGGACCTGCCATTCTTGGACATGCGGATGATGATGTTTTGGATGCTGTTAAGAAGACCATGGACAAGGGTGAGTGTCTAATTGTTCTCAGCGTACACGAGGAGGTGCAGATTCAGAAGCTTGCCTTTTTTGCTTCTTGTTCGAGGGATTGATTGAATTTCTTTTTGCTTCTGAAAATCACTCAAACATATGCGATGCATCCGCATTCGCTTGGCTGGTGGCAAATCTTGAAAATAGCTGCTTAGTGCTCGCTTTCATACGGAAACAATACTTTTTCTTTTTTCTTACTGACACACATTTTTCGTTAACCTTATAACCACAACTTACAGGAACATCCTTCGGTGCCCCATGCCCCCTTGAGAACGAACTCGCCAAAGAAGTCATCGCCGCCGTCCCCTCCGTCGAAATGGTTCGTTTCACCAACTCCGGAACCGAAGCATGCATGGGAATGATCCGTCTCTGCCGTGCCTACACTCAACGCGAAAAGGTCATCAAATTCGAGGGATGCTACCACGGACACGCCGATTCCTTCTTGGTCCAAGCGGGATCGGGCGTTGCCACTCTCGGCTTGCCCGACAGTCCCGGTGTTCCGGCCAGTGCTACCAAGGCCACCCTTTGTGCGGAGTACAACAACTTGGACAGTGTCAAAGCTATTTTTGAAGATAATAAGGATGAGATTGCAGCTGTGATCTTGGAGCCTGTGGTTGGAAACTCTGGGTTCATTAAGCCCGATAAAGAATTCTTGGAGGGAATCCGCCAATTGTGCACTGACAATGGAGCCGTATGTGTGTTCGATGAAGTCATGACTGGGTTCCGTGTTTCGTATGGAGGCGCCCAGCAATATTTCGGAGTCACTCCCGATTTGACTACCATGGGTAAGGTTATTGGAGGTGGTTTGCCAGTGGGTGCTTACGGAGGAAAGAAGGAAATTATGGAGATGGTTTNTGGGTGCTTACGGAGGAAAGAAGGAAATTATGGAGATGGTTGCTCCTGCTGGACCTATGTACCAAGCTGGTACCTTGTCAGGAAACCCCCTCGCCATGACTGCCGGTATTGAAACAATGAAGAAATTGCAACAACCTGGTGTTTACGATGAATTGGAGAGGAAGTCCAAGAAGCTTGTAGATGGAATTGTGGCTGCTGCGAAGAAGCACGGGCATGCCATCACTGGGGACTACGCCGGAGGAATGTTCGGCTGGTATTTCGTTGATGGGCCAGTGAAGAACTTCGCCGAGGCCACAAAAGCCGATGGTGCTAAATTCGGAAAATGGCACCGAATGATGTTGGAGAGAGGTGTTTACTTGGCTCCTTCTATGTACGAAGCTGGTTTCATGAGTATGGCACACACTGACGAAGATATTGACCGAACAATTGCTATTGCTGACGAAGTTTTGTCTCAACTGTAAGAGGTGATCGTTCGCACTGGGTTGTATCAATAAGTCTAGCCTTTCTTAATGGGATAAGAATTAGATTGTATGGTAATTAGCTTTATTTGTGTTCGCAGATCCTAAACACGAAAATACGTCAAAACAGTATGGGAGTTGGACCATGATGAGGACTGCCAATGAATGCGCCGGTGGAAGAATAACGTGGATGCTTAGCTAGGTTGCAAATAAACTAAATGCATTATGAATAAGTTTGAGTATGCTGTAGATTTTCTAGTAAGATCCAAGACCGACCTTACCTACCTTACAAAAGAAAAAGAAATAAAATCGGAGATGTTTCTGTACGAAAATAACTAGTAGGAACTTTTGATTGATGAGATTAATCCTCATCTGACTGAGTGATATTTTGGACTAATAACCAAAGTCATCTGTAAGTGTAATTGACATGAAATTTTAAGAAAACGTCACCTAACTTTTTAGTTCTACCCAAATAAGGGATTGTTCAATATTGCTTTTTCTCAGTTGTCAGTGTGAAGGCAAAATAGAGAATGTCCACTTTTGAGCAACCTTAATGCGAGTGGAACAAAAATACTTTGATATCAACACAAATTTCTAAAACTGTAGCTCTACTGTCATGAAACAAGCAGTCCACAAATCATGAAAGAAAAGTCAATGGGCTCTGCCTGCTGAGAGCTTTCCCCGTGAGGCTTCCATATTTTTCCGTAGTTCATGCGACGCCAAGTGATACTGTAAAGGATTCTTAAAAGTTAATCAAATCCGTAACCCACAAACGTGATGCCTCTCTCTTCCAACCTATTTCTGGAGGACTCATCACTAAAAACGGAACTGTCCATAAGTATTAAAGTCCCATCCTTTTCTTTGGCAATAAGGTCAGTCCCATGTGTTGCAAGTGTTGGTTTTCCCGTCCTATCAAACCTTTCCTTGGCATTTTTCGTTGCATCTGCCAGTTCAGACATTTCATTACTATCAAAATTACGAAAGACCCATTTGAAATTTGCCTTCTCCGCCATGCCCTCCAGTCTTTTCTCATCTTCTGTACTTGTTGCCCAGGCAAAACCGATTTCGTTGAGTTTCCTGATTCGCCTTTCGTTAATGGTGCTATGCCATCCTTTTTTATGCTTTGCGTACTGAAGCCTCTGCTCATTTGCCCATGGGATGAATTTTTCATAAGCGCTATTTGATTCTGTCAGTTGGTTTCTGAATGAAGGAATGTCAACGTGCTTGACTTCATCTCTGATATCCAAAATATCATCAAAATGCTGATCCCAAATATAATCACTTGCGCTGAAATAAAAATCAATACCAAGAAGCAATTTTTCTCTTTGAGGACGGAGTTTTCCGTTTTTCTTTGCTTCTCTCTGTCTCTTAATCCAACCATAAAATGGATCTGAAGAAAGAAATGAAGAATTATCTGGGACATAGGTATGACCAAATTCCTTTTTGTATTTTTTGAGACGGTTGAAATTATCCATCCAGGACCGATCAGATTTGCTCTGCTTTTTTTTTCTTCGCATTTTTTGATGCTGAAGGTTTGGCAGCAATTGCTGCTGAAGAGCTGCATCGAGCTGAAGTCGCCGTACCTCTCCTCTTGGCGGCTTTCTTCTTGGAATCATCCTTTGAAACAAGATCTTCTTCGTCGTCTGTTTCTTGGGAATATTCTTCCTTTTTTGTGGGGATAGTTACATTTTTTGATTCTTGCAGGTGTTTGGTAATACCTGGTCTGTCACCATCATTGGTATTTTTTGCATCCCAATCTGACTTCAAATTAGCAGAAGGCACCTTGGCTGGTTTCATATCCTGTTGAATCGGCGATCCCCCCTCATCGTCCGTGTCTTGGTCAAAAACTTCTTCCTTTGTCTTCACAGCAGCATTTGTTTTCGTGGCACTGTTGCTTTTACGACGTTTAGGACCCACATTTTTGGACTCCTTTGGGGGAGATTTTGTTCTCTTATTGAGGAGTGGCGTAGAGTTTTTTTCACCATTGCATTGCGTCTCTTTCTTAACATTGCCACTGTCCCTAATGTTGCTTTTGATATGACCGCGGCGAGAAGGTAGACACTCTGAAATTCTGGATCGGGGTATCTTTGCTTTGGTGCCATTGGATGTCCATTTCACCAATACCAAATCCTCAGAACCACCATCATCGCCAGATTTTTCTGCGTCGGCGCAGAGGATGTAGGCTGGGTGAAGAATAGCGCTTTCGTGGTCACCATCTCGGGCCCAAACTAGTTTATTGGGTGGCATGTTTGGTAGTTCCCCGGTTCTCCGTTAATTTATAGCTTACAGCACTCTGACATCTGGAACACGGACAATGGGTACTTGTGCTAATTCCTGGCTGTCTGTCGCGCCAAAACCATTTACATTTGAAGAAAAGGCACATGAAACTTGATTTATTATTGGCCAATCAAAGAAGTACTAGCCTTACAGGTACAGTAGCCCACCCTGATTCTTGCATAGTTCTGGCCCACCTATATACTGGTTGCAATCACCCCCTTGATGAACTTGTTGAGGTCTGAGACGTTTCAGTATTGTCGATTAGTATGTTGAGAACATATGTGTAGATCAGTAGAAGTATTGGGGGCTAGTAAGTTGGTTTCCTAAGGAGAAACCAACAACACCACCAACGACGATGGCGTCGTCGTCAAAACGCAATTCCCGTTCGTCGCCTTTCAGAGGGTAACAATGGGTCATTGACGCCGTTTTTAGCGGTAAAAGTCGAAGCCAACCAATTACCCATCATGTCAGTCGACTGATGTCAACGGGGTATGGGCGTTGGTTGGGTTAAGGTGAGCCGGTTGGTTGTTGTTTGAGAGCATCCGCCGACGGCCATGGTGGATTTTTTTTTTAGGCCATGTCAGTCATCATAATCGAGCACGCCATGGCATCCGACAACTCTATTGGAAGCCATGGCGGCTCATTTGAAGCTTTGATCGTTCATATCGATCAAGCAGCGTTAAACATGTTGGGGGGTGCTTACTGCTCCCTTCACATCGCGTAGAAATCGCCACAAGCATTGCGTTTAGAGCAATGAGACATCGCGGTGGCTCGCGATGTTGACGATGGCAACGCTTTCGTGGACCATCTTCGACGATCATT
Source organism: Thalassiosira livingstoniorum (assembly GCA_036939595.1). Classification (NCBI taxonomy): domain Eukaryota; phylum Bacillariophyta; class Thalassiosirophyceae; order Thalassiosirales; family Thalassiosiraceae; genus Thalassiosira; species Thalassiosira livingstoniorum. The sequence goes on along the minus strand of JALLOT010003201.1, from coordinate 5,564 downwards.
TTGCCTCGCTGTATGCAAGAGTTGATTGACAACACGACAATAAACCTTTCGTACAATGCGGAACGATTCAAAAGGGGAAAATGACGTTGAAAACCAGGGGGGGATGCCATTGTCGACAACCATTGCGGAGAGCGTTGGCGATATCAGCCGCGGGGCACCGATGGCTGGGAGCTGGCTCGAGCGCGCCAGGCGGTCCAGAGATTAAAAAAACTAATACAATTCTTAACAATACATAGTCTACGTTTTATCACAGTCTTTAGTGCTAAAGTTAGTGTCTTAGGTGATGCTTTTGCCAGTCAGGGCAATGATCCGCTGGTTGGGATTTGATGTGGGTCTGTCTTGGCTCTTGGCCATGGTGAAGAAAGGTCAAAAAAAATTGCGTTTTTGATGAGTGATTGTTCCCATAAAAATTGGTATTAAATGTACATAGCGGGCCAGCATACCTATAGGTGATTGCCATGCTTACCTTCTGTTTAGGGTCTAGCTCTTCTAGCAGTTTGTTAGGGAAAATATAAATTGCAGCCAGCATACCTATGCTGGTAGTACTGTGGAAAAAATTATGTCACTACATATAATAAATAAAGAAAATAGCATGTCTAAAACCTGTCTACATACATACTGTACTCTTGAATTACTATGGCAGTAGCTGGACTTTGGTAGTATGGTGCATTACTCAGCAAAAAATTAATATCTTTCCAATTTTTTATGCTGAAATTGATCACTAAGTTGTTTAGTTCAGCATGTAAAGACCTTAATAGTAACACATTTTTTGGTGGATTAGTGTACTTTGGAAACAAATATGTCACTCATCTGAAAGGTTTTTTTAGCATTTTTGATATTTTGAAATAATATATTCTTACATTCTTTATTAGAAAATAAAAGAAGTACTCTTTTGTTTCCTATAGGTAATGTATGGTTGGAATTCTCAAGAAATATACATACCTATTGTACTCATACTCAAAAATATGAAGAAATATTTTGACACTCCTACTGATTTAGTCAATTTTAGGTTTTACATCATAATTATTTTCACTCATAATCAAGAAAAATGGTAAAAATGGTAAAAACAGCATCAATTTACTCGTTAGTTACAATTATGAATTGACCATTAATTATTCATTTGATAGTTTTTGACCCATACCAATCAGTTGGGAAGGTTGGTTTTACCCCCAAAAGGATAAAAAAATCACCAATGTCATAAAAATTTAAGAGTACAGTACCTTAAAGCTCAATCAAAATGACCAAAAATGGTAGGTTTAAAATTGTCTAGAATATTGTACTGGACATAATTTCCATGTACCTGGCTCAAACTGGGCAATATAATCAGAGTTCATTCTTTTATAAACTTGTTGAATTGGAATAGTTAGTGCCTCTAGTACAAAGCTCTGTAGAAATTTTGTGTAAAATCATTCTGTTTTGTGGATGTTTGTCATTCTTTTCCACCAGCAAAATTGACAGAACACCAACAGAACACCAACAGAACACCAACAGAACACAACAGAACACACCTTATGACCAACTGCATGCAGCAGCTGCCAACCTCCACAAAATCACAAGCAACCTGCCATTGTGACAAAAACTATATGGCCATGGCATTACCAATTGTCATCCACAATACTTATGCAATATTGGTTCTTTATGTGCAGCCTTTTCTCCTAACATATCCTGCCAGCTGTTATCTACTAATCATCAGCAATTCATTGCTCATGTTGCAGTGATTATTCCCAGCTTCCTTGCTGTGATCAATGATTGAATGATGGTTGGCTGTTGCCAATGCCCAAACCCAACAAAAAATAACTGTGACAAAAACAATAACAGAGTTCAGTCTCTTCCTTTTCTTCTTTTTCCTTCATTCTCCACTGGCCACTCTGTTGAGTCTACACAGTAATGTAATGGTTACGCCCAATCTGGCAACTACATTCATAATTGTGTGTGTGTCCAATCAGACTAGTTCTATGGACTACTGGAGAAGACTGACAAATTAGAGGAATGAAAAGAATTGGTGAATTATTTTATTCTTCCAAGCCAAGTGACAATAAACTGGGACTGCTAATCGCATCAATGCATTTAGGAATGGTTGCATCTGCCATTTGCTTCCATTTTTTGCTCCAAATGTTGCCTTGTCTCAAAGGCTTCTAATAGCCTATCACCATTTCAGTCAATCTATTTGCTCTATATTGCCTGAACCCAAACAAAGAGAAAAATCAAGTCACTGGCTTGTCTTGAAAGAATTTGGGAAGAAAATTGGATTTGCCAATAATAATTGTTGTCCTACTCCAGACAATGATGAAAATCATATTTTTTGCATATCCAAACTACCCATTTCAAAAAGCTTTGGATGACAACAAAGAAAAAAAGAACATCAAAGATGATAGAAAGTGTGATTGTTGTGCTGCAGTTGTATCATATGCTGCACCTTCTACCATTGATCATGGATCTTTCAGTGCTTTCCAGTCATCATCCACAATTTGCTGTTTACCTGAAGAGCACAAACATATTTGCACAAGCCATGAAATGCAGGTAACTCCAGATTGATACATTAGGATCATCAAAGGCCTGAAAAAGAAACTTTCTGCTACAAAGTTAGAAAATGAAATCCTCAATAAACTCATTAGAGATGGCTAATGAAGCCTCAGTTGAAAACAATGAAGTCAATGACAGTAATGAAAATGATGAGCCTCTGGGAGGAGCAGCAGAGGAAAGGCATGGAGAAGAAGTAGAGTTGAGTACTTCATGGAGAGTGAATATGAGTTAGTGGAAGGAGACCAGTTAGAAGATGATGATTTGGAGGATACTGAGGAAGCTTTTAGTGGAAACAATGACATCAATTACAAAAATGACAAATGATGAGCACTTGGAAGGAGATCGTTTTGAATAAGAGGAAAGTGAAATTCTATCTTATGAAAATAAGGAAAAGGTAGTAAATGGAAAGATAATGGGGGGTAGAAGTAGAGGATGAAGAGTATTTTGATGACAAGGACTATGGAGAAGATGATGAAGATGATGAGCATCCAAGGAATTTTTGCAAATTTTCTGGGTAATATGCCAACAGCAAATGCAATGCAAACAAAAAGAACTGGCTAACTGGTGAGCTCGCAACCAAAATCAAATCATTCATGACTGCACAAAGCGAATTAGATCAGAATGGAGTCAATGTCACTGCTATGGTGAGTTTGCAATGTAAGAGTTTTTAAAGTTGGATCTTTTTGAGACAATCATTATCAACAACAGCAGGTTGTGGAAAGAATTGGTCAATATTTTGGGTTTGTCATAGGAGTTCCTGGATGTAAAATTATCTGTGCTTGTGGGGCCTCACACAAAAAAGAAAAGGATGAGCTCAAAATGATGGAAGACCTTGACACTGATTTTTATATCAATCAAGCAAATGAAAATTGAATCTAATTCTCTTGGTACCATGTATGTAGTAAGTATGTAAGGGCCCGAGTAATAATATTATTAAGTGTATAGAATGAGAATAATGGGAATGATATAACATTGAGTAGGACAAATATTGACAGAGAAGTGTGTGTGTGTAGAAAACACCACCATTCACACTCAGACACTCTATCTAGAGTGTGAAAAAAGCTGGTTGCAAACCGGCATCCAGCACGCAGATTGAATTAATAATAATAATCTGTACACATCATGATGCTGGTCTGAACCCCCACTTATTTAGCTCTCTAGAGATAGAGAGTAAAAAAGTACTCTGCCCATACTGACCCGCTCTACTACTACTACTACTACATTATTTTTGTTATGCATTTTTACTAGGCAGTGAGTCTGTTCCAAATCTTATAAAAAATTGAGTGATGTACTGGTCATTGTACCTGAGTGGAGTTTGTTCATGTAAATAGCATCTGAGTACTACCTGTTTCTGCAGATTCCCAAGTACCCTCTTTAGCTTAGAAAAAAGAGAGTGCTCTTGTCCTGAATTTTAGTGCAATCTTATTTTCAAGGCATTTTTTGAAGTGTGTTCTTTTTAATTTTTTTGGGGAATCCTAATTCTAGTCTCATATTCAAAATTTCATGAAGAAAAAAGTAAAAGGTGGCTCTGTGCTCAAAAAAAGTGCTATCATAAATTTGACCATGGGTGTATTCTCATAAACAAAGAGGTACAGATAGTGTGCTCTTATTTGCTACAGGTACTCTCATGAACTAAGGGATCTAAGGCAAATAATGCTTGAAATTCACCCAACACCATTGTGACTGACCTACACACCTGCAACTTCTCTATGGGATGGAAGACAGTTGATGATAGTGGGATGGTCTCAATGACAAAAGCCTTTATGAAAGTTAAAATGTACACAGCATGCAAGACACAGTATGCTAACAACAACACCTCCAAGTCCCCATAAAACCAACATTCTTGCAAGGTGGGCCAGAAATACCACTAAAAGTTGAAGAAGATTGATGCCATTTTTTCTGCTGATGTCATTGGCAATGGTACCAATGTTGTTGTGAGACCACTTAAACTACATTAATGTATTTCTTCTGTAAACAATTCATACCCCTGTCCATGGGAAGATTTGGAGATGTTGCTAAGGACTTCAAAAAGGTTATCACAAGGCTTGCTATGTAAGCAGCCTCATCCAAGGAGGTATTGAATATCTCGCCCTTGATTTACTTTGATAGAAAGGTGGTACATTCCAAACCATGCTCCAGCAATTTAAATGAGTTATTAGACTCACAGCATCCTGTGGACATGCTTGTCTCAACAAGCCATGTCTTCACTATTTTTGATCCACTTCCAGCAAGGCAGCATGAGTTTGCTGTCAACATCACAGGAGCAATCTTCAGTCTTTGTGATGTGGCTCCGAATACCATTGGTTTTACAAATTTGTAGCACAAGGTTACAAAACACTAACAACAAACTTTCACAGCTGCTCCCCCATTCTCCATATTTTTTTCTCCTTCTACACCAATTACTCTTACTGTTGTTCAACCTTTTACTAATTTCTGCCATGGCTTTAATGCCCCATCATTGCCTATGTCTCCTTCCGTGGTGGCTATTCTATGGTTTCACTTGGACCCAAATTATATGTAAATGATGGTTACTTACAACTTCACATTATTCATCAAATTTACACTCATTGGTTTTTAGTTTGACTAAAATACTTTAAACAGACTTAAATACCTTATGTAAGTTTGTTACCATGCTTAGGTACTCATGAGGGGGTATAAATGGTTTAAACTTTAAAAATACCCGATTTTGATAATAAGTACCCAGCATTTGACATGTCAGTTATTTTCTAGCAGTTACTACCCATTTTCTGAGCCTTTGGGTACAGATATCGGGTATACCCGTCATGATGAAGATACGTTTGTAACAAAGTCGACCGTCTCCCGTTGTGGATCTACAACAGCTCCTTTTTTTTAGCTGAGCACGCAGAGAAAAGAGTTCTCGTAGAGAGTGGACGGAGTTGTAAGTCTCGGAAAATCTACAACTATTTCTACTACATACAGCAGTAATGTACCTTCGACTTGCGGATGGTTATTACCCATACGTACGCATAAGTCAGTATTAAAGAAAAAGGTTATGACATCATTATCTTAGATCTACATGT
>JALLOT010003200.1:0-11575 GCA_036939595.1 Thalassiosira livingstoniorum | reverse complement strand
GTTGCCGCCCCTCACGACGGGGTACTCAACTTCGGGCAACATCCTCTTCGCCAACACTCACCCCCCCCTCTGCTGTTCCTTCTTGCATGAGGGAGGGGCTGATTTTTCCACCGCCACCAGAATGAGAAGCGGGCGATTGAAAATTGTTAGCTTTGACTTCCCCCGCCATGGCCGCATTGCCTCCACTCATGCCCATCAACGCCGCCACAACCGCGGGATCATAGCCGCGAGCAACCTCTTCCTTTCTCGTCAACGGCCCTCCCAGTTCTTCGTCCCCATCGTTTTCGTCGTCACTCGCATGGGGCGAGACTGTCAGGGAGGGACGGTACTGGGCCATCACCTTCCGGCATTGCTGCCGTAGCTCCTCCGCCCTTTTGGGCATTGCGGGGTCTCCATCTACCTTCTTATATTGAAGGTAAGCAGCACAGTCCTTGGGAGAAACCTTGTCGAACCTGTGCTCCATTTCATGCCCTCGCCTCCTCCTTAAATCATGAACGAGGGCAATTTTGCGTTTTAACTTGTTGCGCCTCTTTTTGGCATCATCTGTCTCCTGCTGTTTGATTTCCTTGCTTTTTTTAAATGCCTCAACAAACTCAGTGATGTTGAGGCAGCAGACACCTGCTTTGTGGAGAACACCCGAGGTGATTCTCTTTGCCTCAAGAATTGTTTTGCCAATGCTCTTGCCCTTTCGTCCTCGTTGCTCCATTGCCTCTTTCGCCCCTTCAGACCTTGCTCTCTCCCTTAATATTTGATCTAACATTTTTGAACCCAATCCTTTCTCAATGTTAACATTGTTTCTGATGGCTGGACTATCAGGGGCATTAGCAGAGTCATGATGACGGAAATCCTTATGGTCGAGCAGTGCTCGACACGGAGGAAACCAGCCTCGTGCAGCAATGGCCTTCTTGTTTGAAGGGATTCGGCCGTATCCCTTCCAGAAGGCAACGTTTAAGATAGGTATGATGTCTTCTGGTGCCAGGGAGATTGGTAAGTAATTGTCATTTTTCCAAGCAATCAGCTCGCATTTCAACCTGTACCATTCTTGCTTAAACTGACCATTGTTTTCTTTCGCGTCTCCAACCTGCCACAGGCTCGTCGCGTATGGGACCCCCAGGCACACTCGCCAAAGGTGGTCAGGGTTGTTGATGTACTTAATAAACTCTGGGGTCAATCGGCTTCCGTGGCCATCTCTAATTAGCATGGGCGTGGCGTCGTTTGGGCCTCGAGGATATAACTCAAGTCGGTCGAACTCACGGAGAATATCAACAAGGATTTGCCCTGTGATGCCTCCACTCGAGGAGGCAAATGTAAGACAAGGGACTCACTATATTTTGGTCCTTTTTCGTGTTCAGTCCTGGGTCAGGACCGGAGAAACTATTTGGGTCCTTTCCAGGACCGAACGAAATTTGATTTAAAATAAAGGACTGTTTTACAATACATTCTAGGTTTAAAAATATTTTGTATGTGAACGCAAATGAGACTGTTGCGACTGACGTCGCAACGGAGCTCGAAGGAGCTGCGCTCCTTATGCAATGCCGCGATTGTTGCACTCGTTTGAAATGTTGGACGAAAAAGGGAAGCCAAAACAAAAAATGGTCTGGAATGACATGGCTTTGCTCCTGCGGGTCGCAAAGCCATGCCATTCCAGACCATTTTTTGTTTTGGTTTCCCTTTTTCGTCGATATTCGAAACGAGTGTGACAATTGTACCTAGCATTGCATAAGGAGCACAGCTCATCTGAGCTTCGTTGCGACGGCAGTCGCAACAGTTTCATTTGTGTTCACATGCAAAATATTCAAACCTAGAATGTGAATGTAAAACAGTCCTTTATTTTAAATCAAATTTTGTTCGGTCCTGGAAAGGACCTAAATAGTTTCTCCAGTCCTGATCCAGGACCGAACACGAAAAAGTCAGCACGTTCACCTTGCCTGCTAAATTTGTCATTGTTTGAGTCACCATTCGATGTTGTTGAGGAAATTGATTAGGCAGTAGGTGGTTTTGGAAATAGAGAAAGTTGATTACTATGATTGGCTGCAAACTGTAATCGTTCTTTCTATTTGACGACTTTCACTTGTGTGAAAGAGAGCAGTTCTGGCAATCAATTTCGACCTTTATGCAGTGCCAAAAGAAACCGAGCCCGCACATGTGATGATTTGTTTCCTATCTTCCTATTCATGAAACAAGAAGAATGCAGCACTTAAAAACAGGGCAAGGGTCAGGTTTTTTGCCGCTCTTTGCGGCGATACAGAATTCTTTTCATTGATAGATAATTGCTTTTATTCCTCACATCAATTAATGCCGGTTGAATTATATGTCCTTGCTCCAATGTTGTCATTGATTATTGCTATCCATTCAGCATTGTGCTAAGAATTCAAGCTGATTAAACTTCGCAAAGAATCCGCATCGCCCCCAGTTACCACACAGCTCTGAATCACTCGTTGTATCTATCCCATTAATCACCTTTGTCGAAGTCAAAAGCCACTCCGCTTCCCAAAAAATAATCACCATCAGGCCATGCACCCAGCAGCAGCAATCAGAAATTCTTGGCACTCCTCTCTTTTCTCTAAAATGTCCCTCTCTTTGAATTCCAAACTTGTGATTTTCCTTCGCAAGCTTTCCATTTGACCGATCATATCTTTGTGTATTTGTTCCACACTTTTCAAGTTCCTTTCATCTTCTTCGTGCTTCATTTTTAAATTGCAAAGTAGTTCTTTCTCAGATCGGGGGTGTGTCACGGTCGGATTTTCTTCATCCCCCCGTTCCGACGTTTTTTCCTCGTGATCATTTCTCTTCATGCTTCCATTTGCCGCAGAACAAATAAAGCTCTCCTCAAGACAACTAATGCGCTCCTTCCTCGTCTCCATCAGCTGACGATATCGACGTATTCTCACACCCAAAAATCGTTCTTTTTCTTCAAATGTTTCTAGCGACGATATGCATTGGGTGAGTGCCCCGCGAAGTTCCGATAGGGTCGAATCCACACCAGCTTCGAAATCAAGAGACCCTTCAAGATCCAATTCTGGGTTTGGAAGAGCAATGTCGTGGTTCAACAACACGTCTGCATCTGAGGAATTTTCCGATGATCCCACTGGGTGCAACGCTGAAACGGAGTTGTCATCCTGCCGCGAATGTTCCAATGACGATGTCGCTGTGCACGAGGCAGCACGATCTTCCAATGGAGCTTCAAAGTTATTCCCGTCGCCATCAGTGACAGGATCGGCGCTGCCGCTCCCACTGCTGCCACTGCTGGTCAAGTCAATAGCATTATTGCCAACATCTCCCGAGGAGTTGCTAGAAACGGGAATGCTTCCCAACCCCAGAGCAATGTCACGAACGAGAGACTCCCGGTCGTGAGAGTTCAAGTTGGCTACATCTTCCTTCAGGCAGGATGATGGCCGACGTGAGAAGAGGGAATAGACTGATGGAAATACTGAGCTCAACATTTCATATCTTCGCCATCTTTATTTCGTCAATGAATCATGGATCATGGAACATGGTGGGTGTTGCTCTTGGTGTTGCTATGGTATATTTTTGTTTGTCTGGTTTAGGCTGTTTAGGAGTAATTCTACCGTTACTACCAAAAATAAGATTGATCGCTTAAAATTACCTTTAATCCATATTTAATATTCTACTAAAACTATGAATCATAATAATGAAAAGTCTCATAGTTAATTAAACTTTGAAGGTATTATCAATTAGCGAGACAGATCATGATAATAATTAGCGAAGATGCACTTACAAATTATTATTGGTTCAAAACAATTTTGTTTCTTTGGCGCCTAACGCCCAACTCAAAAATCCTCCGTAAACGCTGGTCATTCACCATGATGTCAACTTCCGCAGCATCAATCCTCTTTCGCCACCAATCATTCAGGGCATTCACGGCCTGCAGCAGACGCCCCAGAAGTTCCATCAACCCTCAACTCCCAGGAAGATGCTTTTCGTCGGCTGAAGCCCCGGCGGACGAGAAACCTCTCATTCCAGGGATCGGCAAGGGGAAGACGTCGACGGGCTTGGTGAGATTTCAATTATAAATCAAATTATTGATTGCTGTTGCTTCGCTCTTTGTGCTCTGGCGTGTGTTACTCAGTATGGCATGGTATTGATTTCATCCTGAATCCCATGCGCCATTGACGCCGTTGTCGCCCCATCACCCCTCCTCACACCACACGCCACACGACACCATCAACTTCCATTCACCAATCCAGGTCGGCCTCCCCGTAGACCACGATGCCGTCCCGAAAATGATCACCAAGTACCAAGCCCTCCTCGACAAAATGGCTGCCTCCGACATGCCCCCCACAGCCCAGTACCGCATCAACGTCGAAAAAATCGCCCGCTATCGCATCCAAGCCGCACAAGAAAACCTCGACGATCCGGAAAAGGTCGAGGAATTGTGCAATTGCGGCCAGGTGGAAGAATTGGTGCAGCAGGCGGACGATGAGATGATTGTTTTGGATATGTATTTGAAGGAGAGGTGGTGGGAGTTGGTGAAGCCGGTGGAGATTGAGTTTAATCCGAATCCAATGGAGGATCATGGGGATATTGAGTGGGGGGAGGATATGGGGAAGGGGGGTGAGGAAAAGAAGTAGGGGGGGGGTTGTATTGGGGGAGTTAGGAGATCATAAGCTTAAATTTCGGCTGTGTATTGGAGAACACTGCACCAAAGTCATTTCAATAAACTGGGGTGATTTGGGGTAAGGGGGAGCAGATTTTCTTGCAAAATGGTAGCCTTCAAGAATTCGCAACTATCAAATGACACACCAATTATTGCATTTGGATCAGAATAATGGATTGCCGTAAAGTGTAGTAAACAAGGGATTTCCTTGATTTTGTGAAATAGAAAATATATTATTTTCGGTTTAAAAGATGCAACACCAACAAGTCGCCCAAGTATTTCAGAAAACTTCCTCTAAATTGTACAGTGTTCCTAGTAAATTTAAAAGCTGTAGAAGACTGGTGTTTTCAATTGCATTTTTGTTTCATTACTATTTTGGCCTCCAAATTGGTAAACTGAATAAATATGATCAGTGCTGTAATTACAATGAATTAAGTCAACAAACATGCAACTTCCTGAGACAGGCTGAAGTAAAGGGATTTTTTTTAGCAAGAACAAAATCAATGACACAAATACATTCACAACTGGTATGGTTACATCCCCAATACTAATAAAACTTAGACTCGACGAGAACTATGCATTTGCTTTTACTTCATTGGGAAATATATACCATCCTTGCTTAGGTGGTTGTTATTGAAACTCAAATGATAAGTCTCCAAACAATACGCTACGCATACTACTCTGAAAAAGGTCAACTGGGGTATTGGTTTGTGTATTGAACAAGACCATTCTCTTTTCAAACAAACAGTATGTGGAATACTCGCGGAACATCTTTTTTCGAGTATTTACTCCTACCAGCAAAATCCAGTATTATCCACGTACGTATGAAGATTATTTTTAGATGTCCTGTTTGGAGAGGCTGTTTGGCTTTGACCCAGCGAAATAAAAAGCTTGGGCCAAGACCAAACACCCTTTCCAAACAATATGCCACGTGGAACTTGAAAGAGCGTGTATTGTTTGGAGATGTACTATTCGTTCTTCAATAACAAGTGCCTTAAATTCTTGCATAAGTAGTGTCCAACTCAAAGGCAAGCTAAACAATTTTGGTCAACAAGAATAATATTTATTTCTGTTTTAGCTGCTCAAAATTAATGATAAACTTGTGGATAGTAGCTGCTATTTCATCCTTTTGTCCTTTTACTAGATGAGTTGGAAAATCTTGAACATGGATTTTTTTGGGTTTTCTCCCAATCTGTTAAAGTCATATTATTTATTTGAATGAAAAAACAACCAACTGAGTATCGTGGTACTGAAATTGATACTGGCAAGGTGCAAAATCAATCATCTGGTAACTGTCTGGTAATGAGCTTAATCAACTTTGTACACACTTGATTCCTGGCAAGATTGGTAGATTGGCCTACAGGACTTTCTATAGGGTACATTGCCATTTTGTTAGTATTATTGATGTATCAATCACTTATTTATTATTTTTTCTGTCAAAATAATCACAATCACATCTCATTCTGATTCCAATTACACTTTTGTCCCCAAAAACTATCACTGAAATTTACCTCTGTCATCACCAGGATCAGCTATCATTTTGCTAATTTTTGTTACCTAAACTGATCAATTACATTTGCATTGGCCCAGTTTATGACACACTGTGAGGAGGATATGATCCCAATAATTGCTTTGGTTGCTATTTTAAGCATTAATGAACCTGAAAGTTGTGATTGTTACTGACAAATTATCAACAGGTGTGTTGAGATATACATATTTCTCACAGGGATGAAAGTGCCCATTTAAGCATATAGAACCAAATTCCATCTTAGAGACTATTTGAGAGTCTGAAGTTGCTCATAGTGCAAAGACTTGATGCCTAGTAGAAATGAGCAAGCAGGAGTCAGGAAGTTCACGTAATAATGAGGGACAAACATTTGAGTTACCCAGTGGTTCCAAGCATGCTCTCAACATTTTTTAATCTATCCAACAAGTGAATTTAGTGGATTAGTGTAACTGTTAATGAGCATTTTTATTGATAGAGGGAGTCAGTCTGATTCTTCCAGCTGTTTTTAGAAAACGTTTGATAAATCCTACACTTGTCAGTCAAGAAATACTGCAGGATGCTTGACTTAAGAAGTTCCCCAAGTTCTTGATACAATTTCAGCTGAATATTCAGAAAAAGCTCCCACAGCAATCATGGCTACTAAGACAGAGACTGTGTAGATTTTAATACTGCTCTTTCCATACCTGAACCTGAAGAGTTTGAAAATATTTTTTAATCTGTTCCCCATTCTAGAAGAGGAAGAGGGAACAATTTTGTGAAAAGATGAGCAAGATTGCTACCAAAAACCAGACCTACTTTTGGAGCTCCCAGACTATATCTAATTTCCAACAATTGTGAATGTGATTGTGATAAACAAGAAAAGGTTCAATATGCTTTCATTGATATCACTTACAAAGCCAATGTGGCTTTGATTATTGTCACAAGCATGACATGCTCTCTGTGACAATTGTCCCTGAACTTAATGGAAAAGGATCAGAAAATATAGATACCTGATGGTGTAAAGATTACAAGAAAAAGAGGAACTTGTTTATCCATCATGCCTTGCTACCAATGAATGAACTTCAAATTTGGTTAAAAAATGCTGTCCTGTATGGATCAGATAAAGAAGTGAAAACCTTGAAGTGGACTTTAAATTTGGTGCATATCTCATGGACTGATGAGCTTCATCACCAAATCATTTTGGATTTAATTAACTTGATCCCTCACTTCAGACAGGACATTTTTACTGGAAGATTATTTTTCAATCTGTTGGTGTTGGTTATATCAAACAAGATGTCATTAGTGGTTTGAAGAAATCCTTATGTAATTCTACATTCTCTGAGGATGTACTGTTCAATATTCCAGACAATCATCCCAATATTGCAGAATATGAAATTGTAGTAGTAGCTACAGCTCTTTGACATATTGGTGAGCTGGCAAGTGATGTATTAAAGTTGGTTCTTGATGATTTAAAGTGATTGTATGAGAAGTTTTTGAGCTCTCACAAGTCACAAGACACTGAATATGTTGCTCTGTCAAAATTCTTTGGAACTTACGCCTTGAAATGAGCTACTATTGATGTGATCATGAAAGTTCTATTGAACCCACTAATTAATAAAATGGATATTATCTGGCAGGTGAATGGCATGACAAAAAATAAGAAGTAATTACCTTCAATGACTACTTGTATTGGGGTGGTGGTCATTCATATTGCAACAATCCCGAATCAAAGGAGGAAGAAACTGTCAAGAAATACAAGAAAAAATCCAACAATAACTGTTTGTGGTACTAATAAGAGTGGTTATAACTGCAAGAAGTTTGGGTTGCCATTATATGGGCAGACTGTAAAGAAAGGAAAGGGAAATGTTAATTGTACTTGCAAGGTTTACATTTACAGGTAGAATACTTTGTATTCAGCATTGGAAACCCCTTTTTAGGCAACATTTGACATTATACCTATCGTAAAGTATTTATTACTTCTGATAAGATGATAAATACTTGAAATAAGTTTGTAAATACCAAATCATAGATTTTGCAATCGTAAGCACTCATTTGTGGTATTATAAACCCAATAAATAATTGTTTCTTTTTTGAATGGTTTTCAGTCCTCTTTACTGGTTTTTATTACAGCTTTTACCATATAAATAACCAGTGGTCAGATAATGATATCAAAATAATATTTCAAAATTTTCTATAAGCTTTTAAATACCATTACTGAGAATTATTGTATTTAAATGTGCCCATTCTTTTACCTTGATCTAAAATGTTTTGAGCACTAACAAGGTATTGACTTCTAATGCAAAGAAATAGTTTGCATTGATCATGTAGATACCTTTAAAATTTGTTTCTTTTTTGGAACAATTATTGTGCCCAAAGAAAAAAATAATTGTATTACAACTGATAGGTACTGTACTACAGCTCTTACTTACCTACTATGTACCTACTTACTACTTCATTACAAGCACAATGCACAATGCACAATGCACAATGCACAACACAAAACACCCTCGCAATTGCAGACACCACCCACCACCCACCCACAATACAAGATGAGAGCGCAATGCTGCTGCTGTTGATTGCTACTACTGACAGTGACAGCTGGCACTAACCTCTGCCACTTCACAGGCAAAAGGAGCCTGCTGTTACAAAGGTGCCAAGCATCTTTGTCCAATTTGAAGGAGCAACAATTTTGTGCTTCCTTGATGCCATCAAGGCAGCAATGTGGAATTGTTGGTGCTTGTGAGTAAATAATTGATTTATTTTTTGTAATCAAAATTAGATTGATGTGTCTAATGAGGCATGATCCCTAACCAACTCGCAGCACCACAGCACAATTGCGTGAGTTTGTGCCAACAATGCAGAGTTGGTCGACCGCTAAGCTGCTATGGGGGAGTTGTGCATTGGGCTTTTCTAGGTGAGTATGATTCCATTTTGATTTTTCTTAGTTGCCTAAAAAATTCACTGACAACTACCTTTTTGGTGCAGTTGCACTCCAAACAATCACAGCAGTGATGAAAGGCAGCTATCTCTGAACCAAGGCTGTGATCGCTGGATGACAGTATTGGCATTCTGCCAATGCAAACCAAACATCCATGGTCATAAGCCATTGGTATCATTTATTTTTTATTTTAGCTGCATTGCAGTAGCAAACGTAAACAAAATAGTTAGAAAAGTGTTAATATGTAACTACTAATGGCTTGATTTTTCTACAAAGTAGTATTGTACCATATAAAAGGTAAGAACCTAGCTTAGTAAATGATGGTGAAAAATAAGCCCAATACCATCATATACCATGTGCCACTATTTGGTGTTGTAACATCTATTATTGGTGCTGGTGTGGTGGTATATAAAACCAAACATTGGTTTTCATCGCCATTGTCTACACCCACATGCTGAGTTTTTTATTACCAATTTTTGTGTTAAAATTGCACGCCCAGCATTTTTTTGAAAACCAGAATGTTATGTTTGCTAGAGGGAATAAGGAAATGCAAAATATTACCGTACCGTACCATAAAGGGGTTTCTGATGCACATAGATTTTTTTCTTGTTCTTTGTGTGTAGAAATACAAGTACAGATTTTTCTATCATCCTGCTTGTGAAAACACTGAAAAATCTTTTGTTTTTGCACTGATAGTGTTAAAAAATATTCTACCACTGACTGTAAAGTATTTTTCAGTCAAATGTTTTCACCAAAAAATGATTCAACAGTGCAGGTTTTTAAAGAAATAATAAATATGGGGGTGTTTTTTTTTTAATTTGCAAGACACCTTGATTAGTCAACAAAATGTATCACAAAGACAACTTTAGATTAAAACACAGACACACAGTTTTCATGATGGTAACAGTATTTGGAGTTCAGATTTCAGTACTTTTAAAAGAATATTTTTGAAATAAAATGATTTATCAAAGTGATAAGTGTGAGCTAAATATAAAATGATTGTTGCTTCAAAAATTAAACACTAAACCCTGCTGTTATTTTTTGAAAGACATCTACTAGTACTTACTATTAGTAAGCTACTTACACATAAAACAACGTGGAGGCATTACTATTACTGTATGTACCTTTAGATACGGCTAATGCTACCTATACCATAGTACTACTAGTTGATATGATGTACCTTACCATACAATTTATATCAATATTGTATTATACTACTAACTGTTGTACCTTGTTTTCAACATTTGTATGTTTTGCAAAAATTTGAATATTGGGGTAACTAGAAAAAATCAATTAATTTTTTTCTAATTATTTCTTTAATTAATAATCAGAAATGAAGATAATTGGATTTTTTAAATGTCAAATTATATATTTTTTTGAGATTTTTATTGAAATTTATTAAATTTCTTTTTTGCATTGCTAGGTGACAGTAGGCAATTGCAGGTGACCATAGGCAATGTTTGGCGACGTTAGGCGACCATGGGCGACGGACAACGTTAGGCAACCGCAAGCAACCGCAGGCAACAACTTTTAAAAGATTATTTTATCATGGTTTCATAAAATTGGAAATATAAAGTGAAAGCAAATAATATCACATAAAAGTGTGACTTTGGGATGTTCCTGGTGCTCAATACATTTATTTCCCTGATACAATCAACTTTAATTGGAGTGAAAGGAAGGACTGTGGGTTGTTGCATTCCTGGTAGTCAAGGACTTGTTGAAAAAACCCTAAGGTGGAGTATGATATATAGTACTATGAGATGGCAAAGGTGCATTGTCAAAATGTGTAATGATATGTTGGTTTTGGTGCTGTGCCCATCATACTACATGTTGTTGTGTTATGTTGTGTTGTAATTAATGTTGATTCCTCTGATGATTCTACATAAGTACATACCTATTCCATACTACTTATCCAAGGGAAATACAGTAAGTACAATATGGGTATCTACTATTTCAAACAGCTGTACTTCTACCTGATACTTTTACTTGTAATATATTAGGTACAAAATGATAGTTTACAAGACTTCTGTCGCGCCATAAGTAGTAATGAACAGGGAATCTAAAAATATTTGCCTTTCATAATATTTAGTTCTGTTGAAAAGTATGATTATTTAGTTTTAATAACCCTTGAACAAAATATTACAAAACTGAACGAGTTTTGGTAAACTGAGCGAGCATGCCTGGATGGCTGGTACGTGCTGCGCTGCCTGGTACAATAGGTATTCTAAATCTTTGACCCAATCAAGTCTGGGCCGCCGAATCCAAATCCAAGTTCTACGGCGGATCGTATTTGGCAATTGATCCAAAAACTTGGTTTAATCAACAGTTGGGTTTAGCAATCACATATAATTATGCCAAACATATCCGAGATTGTTGCAACCAACTCAACAATAATCTGATCAAACCAAAATCACGAAACAAATCTCACCGCAACAACAAATCCAAATTCCTTGATGAAGCTTGCATGACTGATGTTGAAGCTTCACAAGTATTGCAATCATTAGGTTTATCACAGGAGACTTACATGGGACAT
>JALLOT010003199.1:0-10920 GCA_036939595.1 Thalassiosira livingstoniorum | reverse complement strand
ATCATGTGAGATCAATCCTGTTCGTAAAGCAATGAGAAATCGATTCGGAGGAGGGCTGTCAGCATCCTTAACTGGGTCCACCACATCTTTTTCAGGCTCGGCGTCCGCAAATCTCTCCGCTTACTCGATGGATTCACAAACGAATTTTTCGCAGAATCATAATTTGCAATGCCGTCGAAGAAGCTTACCGGTAGTGAAGACTCCAGGTACATTGATCTCACATGATGATGACCCCGATGATTAATCTCATCGCGACTGTGGATGATCATTTTTCGATCAATCATAAATAATTTGTAAAGGCAGTTTTAGCCAACAATGCCATGCAACGAAATCATCATTTTGAGAATTACTTAACATTTTTCTGTGCCTATGATTTTGTGTGGCACCCAACACAACCATTTGGTGGCTATCATTATTTTTCAAGCTCTTTAATTGCGATTTAATCGGTAGCTGGTATAATAATGGATCACAGGATGTTATCATGAAACTATGACTAGACATGTAATTGGTCATTGCAATCTATTTTTAGATTATTTAGCCACTTGGCTTGATATTGCAACTCGTTGTCTCAAATAGCTCAAGAATGGATTTCATTTGATTTATTGACAAATGTTTCAGTTGTCATACTTTTTGGCAACTAACTAGAGCGTACAAGAAAATGATAAACTCTTTGCATCTACAAATGGCTGAATCTCAGTACAGTATTTTACAAGCACATGTTTCGATACTACTATTTCAAACAGCCATGGCAATAAAATATTTCAAATGATATTATGAATGAAGTAGAATGAATGTCAAAAAAGGGAGAGCTAAGTAGTTCATAGTGAAATCTATTAGGCTTTTGCTTTGCTTTGCACTAAAAAATTTAACGTAGGAACCCCAAGAGATCACTGTGAAGGTCAAAGAAATTTGTCAGCTCATAAACAAAAGAATCCATAAAGGTAAGAGAAAGAAGAAATGGCCTGGTACAGGACATAAGAATAAGGCTCTAGTTTTTCAATAACATGAAAAATTGATAATGACTTTTAAAATTCAAAATCCACGTGATTGGAGACTAGTTATTTGACATGAGAACATTTAGGGGGCTTGATTTGAAATGTGTATTTGAGGGATTACCCCCTCCCCCAATTGACTTGGAAAGTAAATTTCCTAGAACAGCTCTTTTTCTGGAACAAAAAATAATTTTGTTAGTTTATATGTGAGCCATTCCTTTGCTAAATAACTGAGATTAATATCAAACAATGTTTAAACCAGATCACATACAATAGCGGATGACTGTGTGACTACTGTTGCAGTGTCTGAAGGATTAGAGTCTGATGAACCCCCCATAGGCAGATTGAAGTCTGGAAGAATGGCATGGGTGATGTGATTGTGATATGCCCTGGGATTGACACACCAAAGAGTCTGCAGACCTGCCCAACCAATTGGTTTGTAGCTGATGAGATTATTGATAGATGTGATGACCTTGAGTACAAAAGTAGAAAAAAATAAGATCCACTTCACCATAGCTTGCTTGTGCACTATGTCTGCATATACTTTACAATCAGTTACATAGGGAAGGAACATGTAAAATGTTCTAAAGTAAAATTGTTTGTCTGTTGAAGAAGAACACTGCTGTGCCTTTTCCATGAATTGGAACTGAAGAATTGTCACCAAGGGTGACAAACTAATTAAGAATTTTCTTGTAAGAAATGCAGGCAAAATAATCAGGTATCATATGATCAGTTGCTCCTGAATCCACACAGCAGTTAAAATCTATGCATGGGATGTCAAAAAATCATCTTAACTTTGACTAAGATGGTCTTTTATGAATTCTGTGATTACAGAAGTCATGAATCTGGCAGAATGCTTGGGAGATGCAACCTTCATTGTGTAAACTCAGGCAATAGTCTGAAAATTTTGAGTTTCATTGGAGTGGAGGTGTGTTACAGAGTGATAAGTACAAGTAGCACAATAAGATTTGACTCTAGATTAATTGTTCTAGTAGTAGGTAAAGAATGTCTGGTTGATTGGGTGTTAGGTTTAGAATTATCGATTTTATTTTCCTTAGCTGCACCAATATTGCCAAAATCCTTTACAAAAATTGCATCATTGTCAGAACTGCCAGATTATTCTGCAAGGTCTGGGTAGTAGTTCTCATTAGGAAAGGTAGTTGGTGTTGAACTACAAAAGACAAGAGATCTAGTGACTCATGCCAATATCTATTTTATTAGGAGATACAGCTCAAAACTACACTTTGGGGTCTGGCTGATGACCTAGGCCACAGTATCAATGGACTCAGATGACAGAGGTGAGTGGTGCTGCCATCTGGGACTGGAGCTGGAAGGACTTAGTTCAAAAAACCCTTGCAGATCCCAAGGTGATGATTACTTTGGAAAGAGACTAGGTGAGTTTGACATTTTCACATAGTATGGGCCAACTTTATTGTGGTGACTGGGCAAGAAATGTTTAGTGAAATAATCAGACAAATTTTCTAGTCCAGGTGCCCATAAGATTCATATTGTATTTTTGTCCAACTGATTAGTGACAAAGAAATATCTGGTATTCATTGCACACAAATGTTGTTGTTTGATCAATTCGTTTGCAATCCCAACTGTTGTTGTGCTGTCAATGTACACTAAGTTTGAGGGTTGTGAAAGTCCAATTTCCACAAGGGTGAGTCTGTATATCATTACCTTTTGAGTATTTTTAGAAAGACTTCCCAGTTTGGATTCTGTTCCTGGCACTGCTATTGAATTCAGTAAGATGCACTCAGTGTTGATGGGGAAATTGAGTCATTGAATCTTTTCCCATTGTTGTTGATGACCAAGATAGAACCATTCACCACAGATACTTTTGGCATTGTGCTCATTGGTGTGGCTGGCATTGCTGTGAAATTTTAATATTGTGTATTGTGTTGCTATTGTAAAAGAATACTTTTGCATCAGGGTGGGTGACAATGTAGTCTAGGAACTGCTTGGCTCACTTATTGGTCTGTTCTATGGGAGTGGCTTGCTTCCTCCCAATCTTATGGAATGCTTTTAACATTGTTGTGTCAAGGGAGAGATTGTAAAAGAGGAACTAGCTGCAGATTGATTGTATTCTTTTTTGCCTTCTTTGATGAGTGGTGCCATTTTGTCAATTTGAGGGGGTCTGGGCTTTGAGTCAATACAAGGGTGGGGTCAAAGAATGGGGGCAAGTGTTGTGGGTGTGATGGTTTTTATGCCCAAATTTCTTCAAACCGTTGTCAGAGAATCTTCGAAGAAAAAGAGTAACATGCCATCCAATAATCCCATTGAAGGGTGATACCATAAAAATACAACCACTTATACTATCAGTTGTCAAATCATATCATTTCTGCAAAGTTTGGAGTAAGTGAGTTGCTTCTTTTTTCAGTGTACCCCATGCCAAAATCATTGATGACTAACAAGAACTTGATTGAATTAGTTTTTCTAAGACTCAGGCTGGGAGTGTATTTTGATTCAGAGTAACCATGTGGTTTGAGAAGCTTCTTCCAAAAAACTTTCACCATCTTTCCTCTGTCTGGATGGATGTACATCCCCTTTTGAATAATATGCAAAGAGGGGGGTAAATTATTTTCATCAATGAACTTTTGTAGGACTAACTCTGATTTCATCCATGCATATATGTGCACTGACACATGAGTGTTGATAAAAAATTTAACACCCATTTCCATGTACCCTTCTCTCTCTGTTGAGATGAAATTGTTGAATACTGAATACAAGTTTGGATATTGGAATATCAATGTGGTTTGAGTGCTTATGCCAAAAGTTTATTCTGTTTGATCTCCTCCCCCAGTGTAAGTCTGACTCTCTCTTGTACTTCTTTATTTGATCAAATAGCCATGATAATTCTGATAATTCTAATTTACACCACTTTCTGTCCCTTTCTAACCTTGAAACCATGGAGAGACTTGAGCACCTGCAATGTTTTTGGGAATGTATCAATAGCTTCCAAAAGGAAGTCTTTTATTTCATCATGATTAAGAATGGGTGCTGAATAATCATGGAAGGAGTGAAGGAAGAGGAAGACTCATTCCTTGAAAAATGTGTTGAATTTAACAAAGAATTTGGAGGCACCATCTGCATGGAAATTGACATCATCAATGTGTGTATTGTTTAACTTTACAGAGCATCCTCCTCCACCTAAAGAAGTTTGTAAAGGTATGCAACTAGAGGTGACCAAGAGGCTTCTGCATCACCCCAACATTTCATTGCCTATTGACAAAAGACGTGGAACAAATAAACCTTGTCTGACTTATTTTTGAAACATTTGTTGAACAATCAGTTTTTGAGAAGCTGTGATCTAAAGAACATGATTTGCATTTGCTTATAAACAAAGGCTTGCCAACTGAATTGAATCAGTACCAACAAAGGCAATGGAGAAGTCACATTTGGCTTTAAATTTATTTTGAAGCTGCTTGTAGATAAGTTTTGCTGATTTGACATCAAAATTTGTCTCTACTGTCAACGAGATGACAGAAGAAGACATAGTATTCTAGGACATACAGCTTCCAAATGACTCCACCAAATCATCCCTTCATCTTGTGTTGTATCTCGTAAGTGGCCTCTGCATCTTGCCAATGAAAATCTTTACATTCCCTGTCAATGAAAATAAAATCAAAATCAATTGACCCTTCTCTGGATAGGTAACAACCATATCTTCAAATTTGCAGATTGACGTGTTATTATTTTTTATCTTTTTACAAGCCTTGGAAATTCAAACTAGATCATCTGGTAATGATGAATGAGTTGCACGCTTGTGTTCAACAACAACATTCTTATTCAATTGAGGAGGATAGTATCAATGTAACGTCTCCTCAATAAAAAGAGGGGTAAATTCTCAAATATATTCTGGGTGGTGATGGAAATTGGCTACATCCTTGTCCTTCCAATACAAGGCCAGTGAAATAAACATTTTAGTATTAGTACAGTTCTTGTTGTGACACCAAGTTTCAATAGTGGTATCCAGCAGTTTATATAACCCTTTGGGACTTAAGCTCCTAGTTGGAGTTTGTTTTTTATATTTTTTGGCAGTAGAAATAGTTGGAGTTGGATAAATTGATCTGGATTGTTGTTGCTGGACTTGAACAGGTTCTGTTGTCACATTTGTAGGAGTACTAATGATTTGAGCCATAGATGACAAAGAGACAGTACAAAGGTATGGATTCTTGATAGTGCGCCGTGTCTTTTTCTTATCCGGAGAAGCAGTTTGTTTAGTAGGCAAGGAGACATGATTCAGTGGAAAATGGAACAATTTCACAGATCAAATGGGAGATTCGACTGGAGCAATAAGCCTGGATTTGGCAAGAGGAGGATTGACTGGAATGTTGTGGGGATCTTCACCATCACTATTGCACCAGAAAGCATTGTTGTTGGCAAAGGCGGTGGTGGTGTTGGAGGGATTGACAGATAGAGTAGTGGGAAGTGCAGCAATCTCATCTTTAACATCAACATCATCAACAGAGATCTCTGCCTGGCTCTATGAAACAATCATCAACATAAAGCTGTCATTTTCACTGACACCTGCCACAATGAAGAGATGGGGGTGCAACAGTTGTGTTGGTATGTTGTTTATTGTTAGTGTCAGTTGTGGCAATGGGATGGAATGAAGATGGTGATGGTGGAGGTGATTGTTCAAAGATAATGAAAAAGAACAAATGATTGAGTTTTGAAATGGATAGTGTTGGAGTGTTTTGAGTTGCAGCTATCAGACGTCAGCCCAGAATCCAAAGGTGTTTGAGCCAGGATCACTCAAGAAATTTAAAAAATCTTAGGCTGTAATAAATTGCATATCAGGGTATGGTAGATATAGCATTATATATTGTTTAGGATCTTTAAAGTAATAATAATAATCCTCTTTAGCTTACTCAAGAGTCACTGGTCTTAGGCCTGTTGTTCAAGAGGGTTACTATTGAAATCTATAACAGGGTAATCAAAACAAGACAAAAAAATGTATCCAGTGTGTCTAGTAGAATCCAAGGCATGCAAAAAATCCAATCCTTGTGGTGGTTAAGAGGTCAAGGCTGTGTTAAGAATGCCTTTGGGAGTTTTATTGGAGCGCCCTACTCAATCAGCTGCTGCTGCCTGGATCTGATCCAATGTGAAGTGCAAGTCAGGTGCTGGTTCATTATCAAATTGGAAATTTTCAAATAGTGGTTCAACACATCCAAACTCATTGATCCTAATTGGAAGTAAGAATTGTTGCTTTTGCAAAAGCTGTTGCACAATCGTCTCTCCCATAAGAGAGCAGTCATCAGTTGAGCCATGTGTTGTGGGCTTGATGAACTTGTTTTTTTCAGCTTCTGTAAGTTTTGCAATTGCAAGACTATTTGTCCCAGGAACAAACTCTTTAGAAGCAGTAAGGTCAATTTTGCAAGCCGCAAGTGTCACATCAAAACCAATTAATGCCATAGCAGATTTTGCAGTTTTAGACAGTTTGAGGATGGGATCCGGTGAAAAGGTCAAATGGGTGCTTGCCCCTGAAAGAGAGAAGTCCTCTTGGCTCACAAAGAACAGATGCATCATTTGAAATATATCTGCCGTCTTAAGAATGTTTTTGAAAAAGGTAATTAGCCCATCTTTAATTACATTGTGTGCTGGAGTTTTGATGTGTCTTACACAGTGAAAACACTGATCACCAAAGGTATCCACTCTTTTCCCACATTTGCACATCGATGCTTTGTCATCTTTCCAAAGTTTAAGTTGAAGTTTATGTTTGATGCTGCATGTGAAGAATTTAGTTGATATCCAATGAAAAGAAACCAATCTGCACATGGCCACAAGCAGTAGTGAAGTGACTTCACCCAGGAGACTTGGTAATGCAAGAGTGACATAAGACAGAGCGCTCCTGTATAGCTCATTGACTCTGTCGAGACTTGTTACATCCTTGATAATCTCTCTTGCAAGACCAGCAGAAGATTGAGCCAAAATTAGGTCCACTGACCATGATTCTTGGTCACCTTTAGCTTTCATGGTAACATCATGAAGCCACAAGCAAAAAACTTGAAATTTATACAAACAAGAGCTTCTCCAAGAGCTAAATAGATGTTGAATTTCCACTGGAAGTTTGTGTGGTGGTGAATGCTTGCCCCATGTAATACCGTCATTGGCTATCTGGATGCATTTCCAAAGCTGCAGAACAAGAGAAGGGATTGCCAATATCTTTGGATGCTGAAACCCAAGCCTGCCATTTCTGACACCAATTTTTGAGATGACCACTACTGTGATGGAACTTCTGTCATTTCAGTGAGTCCTTCCAAAAAAGATTGAATAATGGTATCAAACCGGTCAAAAAGAGGGCTAGACCACTGTTGCCACTCGCTCTCCATCTATGTTGTGGTGTGAGCAAGCACGTGGGCAGCAAAAAGGTGCGTCATCTTCTGGAGTGTGCACTGTTTGAAGAGTTGCATTGATGTATGTTTATCCTCCATGTCATGAAGCAGCTTAACTGCGTCCGCTGCTGCTCTATCAAATTGTGCGAAGATGAAATCTCTACAAATAGCATCTGAACCGACGGGTTGGCCAAGGATTTGAAGCCCGTCAGTGACCTCGACTGGCTTTGATACGGTAAATGAACCCTCTGTAACAGTTCATAGTGGAAAAAGTTGCTACTGCTTTGATCAAAAGTGTGCTGATATCAGGTTGTGACTTGGAATGGTGTGTGAGGACAGAAGAGCCTTAAAAATGCTGATCTAAATTAGGTCTAGACAATTAAGATCCAACCAGTGAAAACAAGCAATATCAACTGGCTCAAAAACATCTTTTCCTTCATTCAGTGTGTGCATGGTGCATGCACAATCAAACCAGCCCAACTCTTTGCCCTACAACACACAAAAAATCAAGATGCAAAGCTTCGAACGTTGCTTACTGGTAATCCTCGTTGCCGCAGTCCTTGTCAACCTCTTCAAAACCCCTCCATACTACCACACATCAGTAACCGAATCACCACAATATCTTTACGGACAAAGCGCCACGAAACGTGCGAGCAAACTCGGCGATGGCTGCTACCACATATACCTCGACGTTGGCTCCAACATCGGAGTTCACGCGCGATTCCTCTACGAGCCAGAAAAATACCCCAACGCTCACACGGCCCACGGAATCTTCAATGAACAATATGGCAAAAATCGAAACAATAATGACTTTTGCGTATTTGCATTTGAACCCAACCCCGCTCACGTGAAGCGCCATAAATCGTTGGAAAACTACTTTCAGTCGAAGGGATGGCGATATCATTATGTCCAAGCGGCAGTATCGGATTCTGAGGGAATCATGGTTTTTTATCACAATGATGATGCTAACCAGGAAGAATGGGGGTTCAGCGATCATGCTCTCAACAAACGTGCTGTCCCTGACGTCGTGCCTAAGATACGTTTTGCAACTTGGTTAATGGAAGAAATTTATGAAAGAACACTTCCAACAATGGTCCATGGAGATTATGGCGATATTATTGGTCCGAGAGTGGTGATGAAGCTGGACATTGAATCCCAGGAATATGCCGTGTTACCCGATATTATGTTTTCAGGAATCATGTGTAAAACAATCAATTTTGCTTTCGGAGAATTTCATTTCTGGGGAGTGGATTATCCCCCGGACAATGTGACGGGGAGGGGTGGGCTTCATATTGAGCCTCGAAAAGATGGGTTGTTTTTCCAGCAGCATCTTTTGANGCGGTTCAATATGAAGCCCACCCCTCCCCGTCACATTGTCCGGGGAGGGGTGGGCTTCATATTGAACCGCGAGAGGATGGAGATGAGTTCATGCGCAATCTGTTGAGGGCATTTCATTCAGTGAAGGATTGTATTACGACGGAGTTTCGTATGGCAGATGATGAGGCATATTTGCATGATGGTGTACCGATTCCAAGTAATGATACTGCTCGATTATAAGTTTTACCGATATTGTTGTGATGTATTTTCAATTAAGTTTAACATTGACAGTTTTTTGCATATAATTTATGGATTTGTGTTGGGTATTTCACGTTTTTGTCTTTACCATGAAAGTGTCCATTGAATTAGATACACATACAGCCATTAATTCTCAAGGGGATGTTTCGTATCCATGCATTTTGATTCAAAATTCATGGCAATTTATTGCGGTGGCGCTCGCCATGCAAGATATTGTTCGGCTTCTGCGTATTCTTGAAATCATTGTTCTTTTTGTGGTAGGAATAAAATTTGCTCACATTGTTGTTTCATTACAGACTGCTAGAGAAAGCATCAAAAACATTTTGCCATTTTCTGCCACCTCTTTATAACCAATAACATTTAAACCTTTCAAAAGATAACCTCTCTTATAAAACTTATGAATTTTAAGTTCTGAGTATTACTGGTCAAGTTCAAGCAGAGTGCACAAAGTAAGCCCTAATGTTGTTTGAAATGCTTACACTACATTTGACTTGACAGTGAAATCCAAGAAAGCAGTATTTGAATCTTAGAACAATGATTACACAGTATTTATTATCTAAGGTTCAATTTGTACTTTCAGAATAATATTGGTTAGTTAAAGCAGAATAGTCCAACTACAATACCCGAATCTTTATTTGAGCACACTTTTTGGTACCTACTCCTCATAATGAAGGGCAAGACAACTGCAACAAACAGAAAGCAACACAATATGTGACTGATTCAAGGTATCTGGCTAACATCAGGTATTGGGATTCCATCATGCAAATACTGCTCATCATCCGCAATACGAAACTCTGTCGTCATACAATCCTTCACTGAATGAAACGCCCTCAAAAGATGCTGCTGGAAAAACAACCCATCTTTTCGAGGCTCAATATGAAGCCCTCCCCGACCTGTCGTTGCATCCGGTGGGTAATCCACTCCCCAATAATGGAATTCCCCAAAAGCAAAATGAATCGTCTTGCACATGATCCCTGAAAACATAACATCGGGTAACACGGCATATTCTTGGGATTCAATGTCCAACTTCATCACCACTCTCGGACCAACAATGTCACCGTAATCTCCGTGAATTTCTGTTGGGATCTCCCTATCATAAATCTCGTCCATTAGCCAAGTTGCCAATCTAATTTTCTTCACCGTCTCTGGCTTCGAATTTTTTCCCTTTTTGTTTTGATCACTAAACCCCCATTCTTCATTGTGACCATCTGCATTGTGATAAAAGGTCATTTCCCCAGAAGAGTCCGAAACTGCCGCTTGGATTGGATGATAGTGCCATCCCCTCGAATTGTAATACTTCCTCAGAGATTCGTGGCGCTTGACATGAACCGGGTTGGGTTCAAAGGCAAACACACAAAAGTCTTGATTGTTTCGATTTGGACCGAATTGTTCGTTGAAGATGTTGAGTGCCGTTTGTGCTTTGGGGTAGTATTCGGGTTCGTAGAGGAATCGTGCGTGAACTCCGATGTTGGAGCCGACGTCTAGGTAAATGTGGTAGCAGCCATCGCCGAGTTTACTTCGTTTTGGGGAGTGGTGTGTAGAGTTTGTTGAATTAAGCCCGAGAAGAAGAGATGGGGGTGGCTCTATTAAGGAGGAGGGGTTGCATCCGATTTTTTGTGGGGTTGTCAATAGTATGTTCACGATGACCGCTGTGACAAGGACAGTTAGTAAGAAGCGCTCGAAGATTCGGGCCATCCTGGAGGGAGGCAGGGGAATTCGAGGCCCGACTTGCAAGCTCTAATCAGGTGTGGCAGGTGTGCCGAGAGCCGAGAGGTCAGAGAAGAGGCGTTAGACGATTAAGCGATGGAATATCGTTTAGTATACCCAGGGCCAGCGAAAAATCCACTGCCTGGTAGCTGGTAGGACCTGCGGATTCGTTTTTCACAAGTAATAATACCAACCATACTTACCTAAGTATTATTGGCATTGCGGCATTGTAGTGCCATTTTGGTAAAAAGGTGGAGTCTCACCCTCTAGGTAATTACGTGCTTTCATCTCCGTCTGTCCGTCAT
>JALLOT010003197.1:0-11577 GCA_036939595.1 Thalassiosira livingstoniorum | reverse complement strand
TGCTCTTCCGATCTCTGCCTTGCGTTATCTTTCTCGCGTTAGTTGCTGCGCGCGCGTTGCAAATCCTTCATGAAGTTTTTTGGCGCGCGCAGCAACTAACGCGAGAAAGATAACGCAAGGCAGTAGTATATGGTACCATAATAATATATGGTACATACAATAAGTACTTCTACATATTTACTTACTTATTATGAGTACCTAATACTGCTACGAGTACATAATAATACCTTAATATGATTATTATTACGGGTACAATACTGAATGGTACTAGTAAGTAAGAAAGTACCCGTAGGTATGGTATGCAATATATTAATTAACAAGCAACCATCAACATCAACCATGGCGAAACCAAAACTCCACCTCAGCCAAAGACCCAAATCCGCCCCCGCCGGCATCACTTCCACCACCTCCACCACCTCCACCACAACTTCCTCCCACCACCCCCCCAGAC
This sequence comes from Thalassiosira livingstoniorum, assembly GCA_036939595.1. Lineage (NCBI taxonomy): Eukaryota > Bacillariophyta > Thalassiosirophyceae > Thalassiosirales > Thalassiosiraceae > Thalassiosira > Thalassiosira livingstoniorum. The sequence goes on along the minus strand of JALLOT010003197.1, from coordinate 11,126 downwards.
CCCAAGCATCCAACACAGCCGCAGGGGAAGTCCTCCTCGAACGCCTTCGCATTCTCCTTAACAGACTCCGCGAAACCACCGACATCCTCCAAACTTGGCCCGAATCCGACGGCGACTCCGCCAAAATCCACGCCGAAACCGCTGCATCCCTCATCGCCTCCATTCGCAAAATCGTCTCTTCCCTCCGCGCGGTGGAACGACATGTGAATGGAACGGGGCCGACGAACCCCGATGGGAGTACGAACAATCATTCGGGCGGGGGGACCATTCCGAAAGAGGCTTTGGAGGCTTTCAGGACAAGTTTGGATGATAAGTGTCCAATTCCTTTGGATTTGTTGGATTTGTTGGATGTGGGGCATCCGTTTGGGATGAATCCGCAGTGTTATGCGAGGGGTTTGATGAAGGAGGGTTTGAGGCAGTTGGCCGGGTTGGAGAGGAGGAAGAGGGCGTTGAAGATGTTGGGGGATGCGATTGAGAAGGGGTTGGATGAAAGGTCGGGAGATGGGGAGAAAGAGGGAGGTTCTGTGAAGAAGGATGAGACAAAGGAATCGAAGGAATCAGGAGGATTAAAGACATTGAATGATGCCAAAGAGAGTTTGTTTAAACGGAAGCGAGATAGTGAGATCGAGTACGAGGACAGCAAAAGATTAAAAACTGATTAGTCTTGGACAAATGCATCTGATTGTTTGTATTGTCACTGTTTGAAGAATTCTGCGCCATCTGATTCATTTCAAAAGGATCACTTTTGAAAGCTTCAGAGATTTGAAATTGGAATCTTATCGTTTGATTTCCAGCCTCTAATTCAATTGGAGTTGTGAATCAATTGCTGGTACCATTGTTGAATGACGTTCCATTCCTCAAAGCACATACTCATGTATTTGCGGACAACGAAACTTTAGGCAGTATGAGTTTGAGTTCAAAAATATGTTTCATACAGAAGCCGAGGAAGATGAGGCACGCAGACATGTGTTGAGGCGTTCAGTGCTTATCCATATTGCTGAAAACATGATGCAAAGTGAAGTAAGCGGAGTTTGGTGTTTGGTGCTTCATACTTGGCAACGAATTTCTATCATACAATTCTTTTAGGGCAAGCCATGAGTAATTCGCGAGATTAACCAAAAATAAATTAAGATAAGTATGTCTGGTTTTGATGTTATTTAAGGAAATTTCGTTTAAACCAGCCTTAACGCAAAATACAATTTGAGTTCACTCTAAGTATGTACTCCACTTTTTGTCAAGGCTACTGCCCCCGCAATGAATGTTTGTCTTCACTCGACCACAACTTCTCACCAGCTTCGGCTTTAATTCAATAAAACCAAATAGTTTTCGCCTTCCAAAACCACTTTCTACATCTCAACACTTAATGTCCGTACTTTTCTCCGCTCAGCTCCAACATTGACTGAAAATATAAACCTCACCATTTTCTAAAATTCTTTGCATTCTGATGAAAATTCTTATCCATCAACTCCGGGGGAATCCCAAATCGACTAAACATTTTGACACTGAAATGACGAAAATAGGCATGCCGTCCAAAGATAGTACCGACAATCACGAGGAGTGTGGAGTAAATGGGAGTCATTATGATGATGGAGCAAATTCTGTACGACCATGGTCCTTTTTTTAAGATATGGATTACATTTCATTGCATTGGGACAGGGAGATGTGTGAGGTTGAAATCAATCCAGTTTTCTTTTGACATCGAGACGTAAGGCGTAAATAAAAGGAAAAGAAATTCTCACCGTCTTTCAAACTGCCCTGCAAACCCAACACATGTGTCATGGCCGGTCTCACCAAAAACATGGTCGAAGAACCAGTAATGGCAAACACTGTGCAGATCAATACCATCTCACCATACCATCGAGGAGTGTATTTGGGTGGCATGGGCTTTGGGGATAAGAATCGTTGCAGGAAGGTGGACGGTGGATTTTGAGTATTGTTTGCTGCACCACTCGAACTGTTTGCACCATTACTGGATCCGGTTCCTTTGGTGCTATTCCATCTTTGAAGTCTCGATTGCTGGAAAAAAATATTGTTCTTTGGATACGATAGACATCGAGATGATGCCCTTGAGACAACACAGGATCTCGTGCAGGTCCGCTGGAATGTCAGTGACGCAGTGGAAACGTAATGCCTCTTTGTGAGGTATGTTGAGGCTCGTGATATGGCTATTGATGGGGGACCGCGTAGGAACGAACAAAACATGGTCGTTCGTGGTCGAATCGGGCTTGGGATCAGAAACAACAAAGTGGTGGGGTGGGTGGCGGTGGCTCTAGCTGTTTCGCCTTTTGCCCTTGGTTTCGTGCTGATAAGTATTCGTAGTTAGTAAGTACCATATGGTATGGTAGGTAAGTATTGTATATAGTAGGTGGGTAGGTCCGCCTCGAGAGGAGCCAGTCTGTTCCAACCGGACTAAATTCTACTGAATTTCGTACAGGACATTTTCCTAAAATAGTTACAATAGTATCATTATTTTTATATATTTTTTTGCAGTTTTTTGTCCGCAATAGATTCGGACAATTTTCCCTTCCTGTCACATGCTTGCCAGCAATTAAAATAAACTCTTTTTGTTGTTTACATATATCCAGTATAGTACTAGAATACTTACCTAAATGCCTAAGTAGCTCATTCAATAGGAGTCTGCTGTAATCTACTTACATACCATAACATTAACAGAACATTGTTATTGCATGATATTGTCAATCAATACCATACTTCTTTTGGTAGTGCAATACTTCTTACCATACTGATAACACTATAATTTTCTTTCATTTTTTTGGATGGTGCATGTCTATGAAAACTGACATTGTGTTTGCATGACACATTATAAGATATTGTTTCACCATTAAAAAAGGAGTTTTGACCAATTTTGCATTCTTCACTTAAAGTGACGAAGGAATCATTTGTGACATTCAGCCAAGAAATAGCAGTAGTTAGTAATTATTACCAATGCATAACATTTTGCTAAAACAGGCAGAATTAGTTTGAAGAATTACCATCTGCTCTAGCTACTCAATCATCTACAGAACAAATATTGTTTCAAACATTGATTATGCCTTGCACTAAAATTACATACAAGACTATTATTACTTTTTTGTTACATGATAAAGCATGAATCAGATTTTCCTACAAACTTTTAAAAAGATGACACTCCCATCATCTCTTTCTCATCCATCCACAAAGAAAAGACTAGTCTCATTGTTGGTGTTGGCATTCACCAACAGAGAGCTGACCATCACCACAAACAAATGAGCCACTCAATTCAGTGCTATTTGACAGGGTTCTGTCCTCCAAGGTTGCCATCCTAATAGAGAGAATATTTTGGGAAGGCATTGACATCCACCCAAGGTCTTTGTCTGTCAATTGTGTGACATCATTGGTAGCATTGTCATTTGTGAGCAATGATGTTATTGTTGGCCAGTATCAATATGGGTTGGTCCATCTAGTAGCATTATTGGTTTGGTTGTCAATGATGATCAATGGCATAAATGCCAATCACATTATTGACAGATTCATTGACAGCATCATGTTGATGAAATTTGTTGATAGCCTGGCATCATCATTGATGGAGGTCGGCAGCAATGGTAAATGTTGGCATTCAGGTTAACGTTGTCACAGTGTCATGGATGGTGTCATTGACAGCCTTGTTGCTGATAACAATGGCTTAACAAACAATGAAGTCATTTCCCCAATTTTGATGGTGGCATTGTTGTTGGTTGGGGGGGCAATAGAATTAATGATTGAGGTGCTGGTGGTATGGGTTGGGTTTAATGAATTCAGGGGAGGGAACTAAAAACTGAACAGCAACAAACCTGATGACAAAATTTACATGATAAATGTAGCAGCAGAGGAGTATTCAGAAGTGAATACTGCCAGGGGGCGTAAAATGATGGTGGTGCTGTGCATTTAGTGTCATTTGGGCAATTTGGATGTACCAGAGGTGTCAATGTAATGGTCTGTCCAACTCTATTATTGTATGTAGGATTAATTTTGTGGTGTATCAAATTGTATGGATGCAATAATATTATGAGGTAGGTAAGTAGTAGTAGGAGTAGTACATTGGTGATAGCTGGTGATAGAGGGTGGAATAGCAAAATGGCGATGGTATTTTTTTTTTTTTGGAATAAAAAAGTCATTGTAACTATTTTGGAAATGACATATGTGAGATCCGGTAGGATTCTTTCCGGTAGTATCGGACCAGGTTCTCCTGAGAGTAGTACATAAGTACGTCCTACCTTAAGTAGAAGATTGTAAGGTATGGTATTGTATTGTATGGTATTGTACAATATAAGTAGTATTACTAACTAGAGTAATGAATCCCAAGACCTTGATCAACCAGGATCAACCGCAACAAGTTTTGGCAAAGTTTCATCATGGCGGGATCGGACGAAGTGGCGAATACCAGCAAGGCCAGTGGCAGTGGTGACAGCGGTGTGGCCGGCGGTGGGGCGACACCCAAGTCGACGGCAGCTGCCCCCAAACCAGCAACAGCAGCAGCATTGGCTGCACCCAGACCATCAGCTAGTTCAAAACCAACGAATGGAAAAAATGGAGCAAATAATACAGCAAGTGCAGCAATTGGAGCGAAATCAAAAGTAGCGAATGCATCAATAAATCCACCCAAAAATCAAACCAGCCACACCAACCCATCCAATGCATCCAATCCAACCAATCGTACCAGCTACGACACGGCCACCACCGCCAAAAATGCCCACAATGCCAAACACGAAATTGAAATTCAAGACAGTTCCGGTTCCGACAGCGATGCCATTGAAGTGGTGGATGTGGTTCGAAAACCCCCGGCCAATCAAGGCAATCTAGGCACTCACGCGAATCGAGGCAATCAAGGCAATCCATCTAACCTAGGCAATACATCCTCAGTGTTGTATCCTTCCTCCAATCAGTCCACTCGCAACAATATCCAGAAGGGTCAGTATTCTTACCCCGCCCCACCTCAGCTGTCAAACAATCAACTAAATCAGCCACGTCAACTCAATCAACTCAATCAACTAAATCGATCAAATCAGCAACCACAATATCAGCCAAATCAGCAAAGTCAGCAATATCGAATGGGGCAAAGCAGTCTGACCTATCCCAATTATGGAATGTATCCCAATAGCAGTCACGTCACCACGGTGGGAAGCAGGAGCAGTCAGTACAATCAGTTTGGCCAAAATCATCGATTGGGTTCCAATTTCAACAACCACTCCAACAACATGCGTAATCAATTCCACCACAATACCAACAATAGCATCAATAGCAATGCAACGAATCAGACCAATCAGGCAAATCAGACAAATGCAAACATTTCCACCGGTCCACAATTGGAGCCAGAATACATCGAAGTCCCCTCCAACTTCACACCCACCTGGGGCGCCATCCTTCCCAAAACCTTCCTCCAGAAAAATACCAATCCCAACAATTCCAGCAATTCCAACTCCAATTCCAACCAAGCCCCAGCCTACGAAACACAACCCCGAAGATTAATTCTAACTTTGATCAATGTGTGGGAGTTCACTATTTCGGGGGAGCCGTTTGACAATGCTTCTGGCGTGACTAATTCTGGCTACAACAATGGGTATAGTGGTTATGCGGGGTATGGAGGTGGTTATGGTGGTTATGGTGGTTATGGTGGGGGAGGGTACGGTCACAGCAGCTACAACCATTACAGCAACTATCAGAAACAAAAACAGAAATTCCATCAAAGCATACTAACAGGGCTGCGAAAGCACATTCGAAAGATATCGAAGGAGCACGTGGGTCAAGGCGGGAGAAAGGGGGCCGTGTTCGACGATGCCGGGAATGGGGGGATCGTTCCCGATGACCCGCTGTTGCGAGAGGCGGATGGAAACAACGACTCTACTTCCAACTCCAACAATTCCAACAATTCCAGCAATAATTCGAGTCCCAGCAGCACCTCCGCCGGCGCCCGCTGGCGCATCCCCCTCGGCGCCTACCAACCCCTCCTCACCTTCCTCACCCAAGACAAACTCAACATCGTCGAGATCATTCCCCCCGAACAACTCCGCGCCGCCACCCTCGGCAGGGAACGGCTCACACGCGCTTCCAAACAGGAGTACCCCTCCCCCTCCGACCTCATTCGTCGCGGGGTTTCGATGAGGATTGCATCAACGTTGGCGCCATATCAGCGGGCGGGAGTGGAATTTATTTTGGAACGGGAGGGGAGGGCATTGTTGGCGGACGAGATGGGACTGGGCAAGACGATTCAGGCGATTGCCGCGATGAGTGCTTATAGAAGTGAGTGGCCGTTGTTGGTGCTGTGTCCGAGTACGGCGCGGTATCATTGGGAGACGGAGTTTGGGACTTGGTTGGGGAAGCCCAAGGGCGGTGGGAGTGGAAGTAATAATTCCTTCGGCGACGACGATGCGCCCGAAGCGGCCGACCCCTCCGGAGTCTCCGCCAGCAGCGGCCAAGGAAAACAAAAAGTACTCCAACAACAAATCCTCCACCCCCATCAAATCAACGTCCTCACCTCCGGCCGCGATCCCATCTTCCCCCACCCCTCCACCAAAGTGGTCATTTGCTCCCTCGGCCTCATCGTCAACCTCATCGCCTCTCAACGAATCACTCCGGGGATGTTCTCCGCCATTATTGTGGATGAGAGTCACGCATTGAAGAGCAAATCGACCAAGAGGACCAAGGCCGTGTTGCCGATATTGCAAGAGGCGGAGAGGGTGTTGCTTTTGAGTGGGACTCCGGCGTTGGCGAGGCCGGGGGAGCTTTGGCCTCAGTTGTCTGGTGAGTTTGGATTGAGTTGCTGTGGGTGTTGGTGGATGTTAGTTGGTAGTTGGTGGTTGGTAGTTGTTGTGTGTAGGCGTTGTGTGTGTGAATGTGCCGCTGGAGCGATCTTGCCCGTTTCTATATCGAACATATCAAAAAATGTTTTATATTTTTCAATATTCCGCTCGTTCATCTATCTCCATGGTTCCATCATTCATTCTCTCATCCATCCACATTCAACCCATCCACCATTCCCTACCATTCCCTGCCTTTACTCACTATTTCTACCATTTCTCACCATTTCTCACCATTATTTATTTTTCTCTTTCCCTCAACTGAATCTTTCAGTCCTGGGAGTACGACGCAAAGATGGAATCCACGATGAAACCTCCGGCATTTGGGAGGACGAAACCAGCTTCATGGAAAAATACGTCAAGGGGGAAAAGGGGAAGGAGGATGTGGCCAAGTCGAGATTGGCGGAGCTTCATACGCTTTTGACTTCCACGGTTATGATTCGTAGGTGAGTTGTGAGCTGTTGTAAGATATGCCGATGTGTGCAGTGAGATGAATGAGAGATGGACGAGGGATGTGAGGTGTGATGGTTGGTGCTTCCTCTTTTGCATTTCTTCATTTTGAGTTACGATTTTGCAGTTGCTTCCGTGGCTTACCTTGCTGTCTGTTTTGGGATCTTATTGAGGAAGCACTCTGGCGTGAGAGACTAGCATATAGTTGCGATTCGTATGTTCTTTGATTTGTTGTTGTGTTGTTTTGTGCTGTTATTTTGTGCCATATCTGTGCTGTCTGTGAACTTGCCTGGCAGTTATACGTAAGTTATGACTTGCAGGAGACTTGCAAAGACTGGTATAGAAATTCGGCGTGTGGACTGCAAGTCGTTTCACTTTGAATGTTTGGAGGCAGTCATCATGGGCTGCTAGGTAGAACGAATGCGTTGCGTTGATGTGTTAGTCTGCCAACTCCCAACTATGGTTGCATAGATTTTATCTCATCATCTCTTCACCTCATCACTAACTCATTTCAATCCACACAACCATAATTTGCTGCCACCCAAAACCTAGAATGAAATCCGACATTTTGAAAAACCTTCCAACAAAAATCAGAGAAAAGGCTTATATCAAAATTGAAGATGAAGCGTTGAAGGATGAATTCCGAACGTATATGCAAATTCTTCGTCAGGGGCGGGGTGTGTTGGGGAAATTGGCGAGGGAGGATGCGGAAGCCAAAGGTGGTGATGGAGGGGATGGTGGCTCAGAGGACGCTCCTCAGAGAACGGCACTCCCTCCAGGTGAGGGAGGAGAGGATGGCGGAGTCAAGAAGAGTAGGGAAGTGCTTCATCATTTGTACAATATTACGGGAAAATCCAAAATTTCAAGAGTTACCAAAATGTTAAACCGATGGTAAGTCCATCAATTATGCATGCGCAGGTCACTTCTTTTACATATTCAGTTTTGCGCCAATCGACTCATCTTATGCTCATCGTCCATGACGCCTCCTCACAGGCTGGCGGATCCAACCAAAGGAAAACTCTGCATCTTCGCTCACCACCTCGATGTTCTCGATGGCATCGCACGAGGTGCCAACCTTAGCAATTCCAAAGAAAGCACACGAAAGTTCATCCGCATCGACGGATCCACCACACCCAAGGCCAGACAAGACCACATACAAACCTTCCAAACCGATCCCAGAGTCCGCATCGCCCTCTTGGGCATCACTGCTGCCGGCGTAGCAGTCACTCTCACTGCATCCTCCACAGTATGGTTTGCCGAATTATTTTGGACTCCCGCCATCATGATCCAGGCAGAGGATCGATGCCATCGCATCGGACAGCAGGCTCGTGTTCGTTGTTTGTATTTCATTTGTAAGGGATCGTTGGATGAGGTGATTTGGAAGTTGATCGAGAAGAAATTTCGGGCGTTGGGTGAGTTTGTGGAGGGGAAGGAAAATATGGGGATTGCATTGGAGCGGGAATTGGAGGACGATGAATCGGATGAAATTTTGAAAAATGATGAAAAGGGGAAGAGGAAAGCGACGGATGATGTGAATGATATTGTAGATCCGGATGATGCTTTGATTAAAGAAGAAATTGCAGAGCTGTGTCATGAAGAGGAGGAGATGCTCAAGGTGAAGGGTGAAGATGAGGAGGAGGAGCCTGAAAACAATGAGAAGGAATCTACATCGGGTGAGAAGAGTGAGGAGTCCAAAGAGGCAGTGGGAGGTTCAGAAAAGTCTGCTATTAGTCTTGTCGATGATGATGACCAGCCCATGACCATAGCCCAGACAAGAGAATTCTATAGAAGGAATGGCATCTTTGCCAAAGTCCGACTTCAGAGGGACGTACTGTTGAAAGATGTTAAAATATATTCCTTGCGATTTCCTGGTCGAAACTATGGTCTGGTCATGGTCTCGTACAATGATCGTGTGGTTGTAAAGAGTTTTGACAAAGTGAAAGCAGGTGTGGATTGGGAAAAACCTGAAGCTGGCTCGATCATTATTGCACTTAATGGATATATGATCCCGCTAGATGCCCCATTTGCCAAGATTCTTCAGTTAATGAAACATTTCATGAAGAATCCGCCTGTGACATTGACTTTTGCAGAAGACGAGGGTGAGCTTACACTCATATTTTTTTGAAAGATTTTGTTTATTCAATTTAGTTTTACTCAAAAGGATATTCCTCTTTCTTTTTCTCATAAGAATTCAAGTCAATGTTCATGGAAGATGTACTTCCTGGTCTTCCAAGCATGCTCAACAATCAAAATACGGCGCCTAACACAACATTCAGTGCAAATGCGCATTCGTTTGGCAACAGTGCAATTCTCCCCCAAGCTTCCCCATTGCCCAGGCCACAAAAACCTGGAGGGGTGATCGAATTGCTTGATGATTAATGCAACTGCTTTTGGTGCTTGTGTTTAATGTATTACTAACTGTATATTGAATATTCATTTTATTTTAATATGCTTCATTACTCTTTAGTTTTGCATCCTGATCTACATCTCAAAACTTGACCCGCAGAAAATCTTTGAGACAAACGCATGTATCCAATGCTATAAACCCTCGTAAAAAGTTGTTTTTTCTCTTTATTTACATTGGTACTTTCGAATTTCTTGATGACGCTGAGGTCATTTCTGCAACACTTTGACACTCCAATTCGTCTGCAGCATACATGCATTTGAACAAATTGGTTGTTTAACCAAAATGTACAATTTTGGAACCATTACGATAGGCACAACAAAGTGCACATAAATTAAAGTGCATAAAAACCTTGACAGATAGGATGATTTTGACCAAAACATGTAATATTAGGAACACAGACATTGATCATGAATGAGATTGCAGTATTTAGGTTTGAGGGTTACAGTCAATAAATGTCCAATGTTTCACATTGAAAATGAGAGATGTTTCATTGTTGTAAATTCCAGTGTACTACTATTACTTGCACTAAAATGCAAAATGTGAGAAATATATTTTGTTGCGTTTATACTTTTGCAATGTTGGTCTGGTACTAAGGTGTTGCGAATCATTGAAAAAGTACACAACAGTCTCTACACAGCTAACTACTAATTCCTACATATTGGCAACAGCTTTGGCCACTTCTGCTGCAATCAACAATGCCAACACTGGTTCCTGAGATGAAGTACCAACAGATCTCAGTGACACCACATGTAGGATCCCATAGCAACTACTGGTGTTCAGCTCACCAGTGGGAATGGGCATCTCCATCCAGCCTGCTTCTTGATCCAAAGAGCTTCATTGCTTCATCACCAGTGATGCCACCCTCAGATGCTGATCCACTGCCCTGACAGGAATGTTGCCATAAGGATCACGTAGCTTCATCATGGATGGTTCTTCCACAGCAACACCAAAACATACAATTGGTCATCACCAACATTTGCAGCTGCTTTGAGTTTTAGCAGCATGTGCTATCATATCAGACACTTGGCAGATGGTGAGCTCCAACCAGCTCTCATAAGTTAATGAAACAGTATCTGTTGATGGTACATAGCTACTAGTGTAAAACTATTTATTACCCAATTCCTATAATATAGTAGTCCTAAAATCAAATAGATCTTAGTTTACACAACAAATGCATGTATTTTGCATCAGAAAAAGGACTTTGAAATATTTTATTTCAACTTTTACAAAACAAATAGATCTATTTTCCTATATCCTACGTGTAATTGCAATGCAATTTAGACACAATGCTTTTCATTTCTTTTTTTAATCTAACTCATAAATATCCTCTCTAGAAGCATTTTTACTTGCAATCCAGGGAAATATTCTAAATTGAAAGGTCTATTTGTTTCTTTTCACGTACAAATTCTGTAGGTTATGTATATATAATGTACCATATCTTTGTGAGTTTCTATTTA
>JALLOT010003196.1:0-11593 GCA_036939595.1 Thalassiosira livingstoniorum | reverse complement strand
TAAAAAATAATAAGATAGTTCTAAAAACATATTCTTGCAATTACAGCACTAAACTGTCAGGACCATATATATTCTTTTGCCCTTTGCCCAGATCATCTTTGCAGGTGACACTAACATCATGAATAAGCACCAAATAGTGCTCAAACCATTGCACAATAAATGACACAAGCAGAAAAACCATTGTCGGATAAACCCTAGTATTTGGAAAAGCCAGAGTATGAAGACATGCATTGGGACCCTAATTGATTGGGACAATGCTATCAATAAGGTGGCGAGTATCAGAAAGTTGCAGGTTGAGCAGCTGCTTATTAATTGATGTGTACTTATGGTGGAGGAGACCTGGAATAAGCCATTCTGACTTTTACAGTGAAATCAATGCTGATGATATATGGAACCTCAATGGAAATGACAGGATGATTGTCATTTTGATATACAATCTGAATTTTGGATACACCACCGTATTTGAATCTGATATGCTCCCAGCAGGGACCTTCACAGTGTTAGCCATATGGCGAATCAATTTGGTAAGCAATCCAGTTTTGTTCAACTTCTCAACTACTGAATCTCTGCCCACGTCATTTGTACAAAACTCAATAGCAGCCCACTTATTCAAGTAATTGTTGTAGTCCCCACCAGCTAAGTAACTCAGGACTTCCTTGGAAGTATCAGACAAGCATAACTGACATTTTCCTTGATAGTGGAAAATGAAGATAGGGGACAAAAATCCACACCCACCCATTTCTTAATGGTTCCTTTCTCCTGAAGTTTGATTTTCATTTTAGTGAGCCCATAAAAGATAAGTTATTCCGAAGAGATCAACTGAGATGGCACAAAGATTATACTCAACAGCAGTACCAACCAACTCCATAGCTTTTCTTTTTGTTGTGAGACTGCACGAGAACTTCCAATGATATTTGCAGTATGAATGTCATGATCGGGATGAAGGTGTGAACTGAAGTAGAAGATTGGATAAGCTTGTGGCTGTTGTTTGGGATTTCCATCCTTATCATTGCCCCACGTCTTGTACATAGCCCAGATGTATGGAACCTCCACAGCCACCTCAAAAGTCCAGCGGATGTGATATGTGGCAAACCATTTTCCCCATCATATAAAGGTGGAATTTTGACAGACGAATCAACCTTCTGCGTACAAATGTCTCCATCATGTGTGCAACAATATCTGCATCTTTATCCTTCAGAGGTTGGAAAGTGAGTATGATCATCATCAAGGGATCTCCATCTCTAAAAGGGTGCTGATTTTTGAACCAAGAAGAACAGTGAACCTCACTTTCGCCAAACTGGGCCAAGTTGGACTCATCGATAGGAGCCTTCCAATACTTAGAGGCTTTAAGCAAAGATGCAGCAAAAGTTAATCTGTGGACATGCCCTCACAATCATCCCATCAAATTGAAAATCATTGATCAAAATCGCTTCAGTTGAAGTTGGCTGCTACTACTTAATACTATGGTACTTACAACGTGCATTGATCAGACTCGTTATTCTGAATATAATAAAAATTGCAGTTTGTTAACAAATGAACAATCAAAGAGTTAAAACATTAACTTTGACTGCAGTGCCCCACTACGAGTCCTTCTGAAATAGATTAGCAACTTTTTGTATTTCAGTTGCACCAACAGAGCCTTCGCCGTCCTGCTCGCTGTCATTTTTTATCATTCGTCGTTCTATGTTCAAGTGAATTGGTTTTGGGGGGTTTTCGTATCTTAGATTCAACTTTTTAGAACACTCTAGACTAAAACTAGCCAAGTCAGCCTTGCTTTGTAGGATAGGTCCGATATTTTGCCACATCTCACGGTGAGTCGCCACGATCACATACTCAATATAGTTCAGCTCCATTACAACTCTCGTGGCACGAAAAGCATTCAACTGAACCCACTGTTACGACAAACGAAAGAATAAGTATGAGATAATGGAAAGCTCGAACTTCGCATCCTACGGTCAGTTCTTACCTCTCTAGGACGACTTTTAATGAAGTTTTCAACCGCTGTATGGAAAACCTGAATCATCTGGTAAGGAGCATTGGTCCCAAATTTATGATAGTCATATAGCACTGCCTTTGGTGAACGTTTTGCGTTGATTATTCTCAGTGGAGCAAGTGAGCCGTTGCTATACGTTGCTACTTCGTTCGTAGTGGCGAATCTAACAGTGGTTGTGAAAAGTGATACTTGTTCAACAAACCAGGTACTCGAACCATTGGCACTTGTGTCATTTGCTGGGTCTGATAATGATATTCGATCACCGATATCAAACCTGGTCAAAAATAAATTCAATCATTATTTATCAATGTGAGAATAGATGGCATGCAAAATGGAATGATTATTGACCAGAGAAATCTTACGGGCGTCTGACAAAAATGAGGAGGATTCCCTAATGGCAACATGAATCATGAATAGTTGTGAGTTGAGTAGTCACCACTCATAATAGTCGAAAAAGTTTCACTTCTCACCTCAAAGTACTTCGAGGAAGCAGGGCCAAACATGAAACTAAATGAAAAGAAAAAGGCCGCAAATGAAAGTACCGATTGCCACACATCAAAACCCATGATCAATAGTATGAGAAAGAAAGCTATGATGTAGTGGAAAACATTCACAACACTCTGCCGTTAAACACGAGTTTTGGGATTTTGGGGGTTAGGTTAAACATAAAAAAAAGTTAGTTAGGAAAAAGTGAAAGCAGCACGGACAGAAAATAATCCAACGGACTAACCTCGACGGAGTCGTCAATTGAAGATGAATTTGAAAGACTAGCGCGAAACAATCTAAGATCTTTGTAGACGGAGTCCACGCTAATGTTGGGAACGTTGAGTGTGAAATAGAGTAAAGTTAGACTCTTCGGTTCATACAACACTTGAGCCGTCAACTATGTCAGGAGACGACACAAAATTACTCACCTACTGACAAAATCTAATTTCTTCAGGTAACCCTTTCTGTCAGGACGAAACAGCCTTATCAAAGCCTTTGAAACACAACACACGACAAAACTTAGCAAAATTTCCAATTCAACAACGTAAGATTTATAGCAAAAACACTACCACATACTTTCACTTTATCAATCATGAGTTCACCACTGCCATCATAAGCAACTTGAGACAAAGTTTCAAAAGGCAGTAGAGCCTCATCTGGCGTCGATTGCATAAGTCGATCAAACAATACCTCTGAAGATTCGACGCATTCCGACCTTGTCCTCGCTCTTGACAAAAAAAAACAACCAGTTAGTGAAATTGATGAAAAGTTGATTTGTAATTGATTTAAATCAAACTTACGGTCCAAAGCTAAGGGTAATATCAAGTTACAGAGGAAAAAGGAACCAAATAATTAGTCCTTAAGTACAATAAAGATCTTGAACATGAATAATTGATACTTCTCTTACGCCGGGGTAAAGGGATAGGTGTCGTCCATCATGGAGACAGCTTGTCTGAATTGCAAAATATCTCTAATGGTTGCTTTCGACTGCACAGAAAGCAATAGCAATGAAGAAGATGTAATGCACAGTGAGACGAAAATTTCAAAGGGATGAGCCACATTTTGGTACTGGCGTCTCAACTCACTTTCGAATTGGCTCTGATCGCAGGTTCTTCAAGAGAATAAAACAGACCATAAAATAAGCTTTTAGAGATCTGACACAAAGTCACAACTAAATTGAAAACTTGTGTAGATGTCAACAAACCTTCCCACTCCTCTAATAGATGCATCAACTCCATCTTTGATGAAGAGCTCATTTGATACACTGAGATTTTCTTTAGACCCAGGCTAATTGTAGAAAATAGAACAAAAAATTTGTTAGGCATTGCAGACATACGCATCTGCATTTTTCGACAAATAAAATGACTTACTTTGGTCTGGATGTGCTTTGGCTNGGTCTGGATGTGCTTTGGCTAGACTTTCTCCCAATACCGGCATCTAAAAGAGTTTGCCCGAATCCTGATCCGCCTGGCTCTGTAGGACTTCTACGCGGTGTGGGTGACGTTCCATCCAGGACTTTTCTCTGTGACACAGGAGTGTCTTCTTCGGAGTCGCTGATTAAACCACTGAAAGCAACAGCCTTTGATTGCATCGTGTAAACGTAACCATCAGATATTGTTCCTCTTGTAACAGCAATTTGAGCTTCTATTCTTCTTGCCAAATGTGAGACTTGGCTGATGAGAAGCATTTTTGGAAGTATTAATTCAAGGTCCGGACCATAATGCTCGTAACTCCGCCGGCCAAGAAAAGTGGCAAGCCATAATCGTTTCAACGACGTAGACACCCCGACAAACATCATGGCAATCAGCAGTCGCATGTAAAAGTCAGAGTTTAGGAAATTTCCTGCAGGATTCTTTGCATTGAATATGTCCAACCAATCCTGCCAAAAGAGCCAGTGTTCAGCAAATTGATGACTGCCAAACATAGTCATGAATGAAGACAGTGACCTGTACAGATATCAGAATTGAAATTTTACATTAGGGACTTTCAGTCTTGGGAAAAGACCTCAAGGGCAAGAGAGTTTGTAAAACGGCCATCAAACTCACCAAAACGTGACAACATAGGGCCATCCACGTGCTTGAACCATCATCAGAGTCGCAAAAGAGCCAACCGTCTTGATAAAAATCGGTGTCCGCAAGGCCATTATGTCAATCAAAATAACTTCTCCAGCTCTTTGACAGGAAAACAAGAAGAAATGACGAACCAAGAACAAAATCCACCAACTCCAAGACGCTGGCTCGTGCACCAAAGAACCATCCTCCGCATAAACATGAGCCCCAGCAATAGGATTCCCCACACCGTAAAATAAAACGAAGGCCACAAAGAGCAATGGAATGAAAACAAAAAGCATGCTATGTCCCGCAGACCTAATGAATATAGGCAGCTTTGGTTTGATGAGGTCCAGATACCACACATGGAGATGAAACAATTTTCCTGCACGGCGCCCGGTTGAATCAATAACTTTCCTGGTTGCTTCCCGAATCTGTTGTGTGACTGCTTCACCTGTTTCTTCATCATGTGGACCTTCATCTTCACCCTCTAATTCCTCGGAAGTTCGCTTCCCTTCTCTAGACGATTTTCGAGCAAAGTCAGTGGCAGCATCGATGAGAGTATCATCATCATCATTGTCGTCTGATTTGGCATTGGTTTGTAGAAGTATCTCCGCCCCGTGAAGCAAGTTATCAATTCCTCCTCTTTCACTCGCATGTCCAGTCGCATTTGTTTTCACACGGCGATGATCCGTTTCAAAATTCCCTTCCTCATCAATCGCTGCCATCTGAGCAAGTTCATCCGCCAAAGTTTTGACCGTAGTCTTATTCCTCCGATGCCGAAGACCTAAATTCTCCTGCTTTTTGGGCTTTGGAATTTGACTCGATTTTTGGCTACTGTGGTCACTGCTCCGTTCACTATGGTGCAATTGCTCGCTTGTTTTGCTGTTGACACTCGTAACGTCATCGATTCCCTTCTTGGCCGCAGCTGTAAGTTTGGAAGTGACGCCAGTGGTGATCTTCTTCGTGATATTGAGGGGATGCAAGGGAGGACGTTTGGAGGGCAGAGGTGATGCCTCTGGTGAACTCATGGTGGAGACTTTTTCTTCCTCTTCGACTAACGGGGGAATGCCCAACATCGTGGCTCCTGGGTCTTCTTCCATCAATTTCGCGTCTTGCTCTTCTCTTAAGGTGCCATCGATGCGTCCTTGGGCGTCGTATTGGTCAGACCAGGCAGAATCTTCGATTAAGGCAATATCGTTTCGAGGACTGGGGGAGGTATCAAATTTCGCATGAGTCAGTGACGATACATTTTTGCGATGAGAAGGCGGATTGACAACGGAAGGTACACTCTTTCCATCCTTGCTCTCCTCATCTTTCACGACTGCTTCATCTGATACTTTCTCCTCTTCGTTGTCTTTCTCCGCCTCCTTTTCTTCTCCGACATTGACTTCATCCTCCACCTGCACAATCATTGGCCCAAGGTTCATTTCAGACTGCTGCATATTATGTTTGTTCAAAGCTTCCATGATTGCCAACTCCGCTTCATCTTCAAATTGAGTCGTTGCCTCCGCCTTGACCGTCCTCCGGGTATCAATAGACGCCATGGACCTGTGTGCCAGTCGGACTTTATCCCAGAGCTTTTTCCCCGTGGTGGTGGAATCAGGGCTTTCTTTTCGAATTACAGTTTCTGGTGGGGGTGGAGGTGGTGGGGGAGGGATTACTAAATTTGTTGGGGTTTCTGTGGCTTCTGCTGGTAGGAATGGAAGGTTGGCATCTCCTTCCACAATGATCGTGTCATCAGGAGCCGTTGTTCCACTTGGGATATTGGCATCCTCCGCCTGCACAGTACCATCCACGACCATACCTGCAGCATTCCCTGGCATGTCCATGCCAACACTTTCGACCCCAACGCCTGTCATGTTTGCCACATTATTCAAACCTTCTTCCCCATCATCATCCATAAGAATTGGCTGCAATATCCCCATGGTTTCAAACACAGCCTGTTCTTCATTGGGAGTGGATGTTGGGTATTGGTAGGGAGCATGATTGGCAAAGTCCCATGACACACCCCTTTTTCTTGCTGTGGTTCCTCCCAAACGTCCTCCTCCTCCTCCTCCTCCTGCCACTCCAACAGCGGGCCCAACGGTGGCTCCACCTCCAGCAGCACTCGACGCAGGAACAGTTCCAAACATTCCACCAGTGCTGGCATTGGAAGTGCCAGTTATCCCCGGTGCCCCACTCACTCCACTCACTCCACCGACGACATTGCCAGCAGCCCCCGTCACACCAGCCACACCAGCCACACCCGCACCACCCGCTCCAACTCCACCAACTCCAACTCCACCCATACCAACACCCACACCCACACCCACACCCAATCTCTCCTCACTCCCACTCTCATTCTGCGGAGAACTCTCCTCCCCATCCGGTATGGAATCCGGATCCGTCAAATTGGACAAAAAGGAGGCATCCCCCGTGCTCACCACGCGACGATGAGAGAGGGGTCCAATTTGTTGCGGGGGCGGTGCCAGTGGTGCCAATGGTGCCAGTGGTGCCAATGGTGCTAGCGGTCCCAATGGTGCCATGGGTGCGAGGGGGTGGACGATGCCCCCAATGCCCCCAATGCCTCCAATGCCCTCGCTGGCTGGTACTCCTCCGTGATAGGAAGAGGCTACTCCTGGGGTTACTCCACCCATTCCTATTCCTCCACCTCCTCCAGTGCTGACCAAACCACCCGCCCAACGCGGGGGAAGTGGGGGTCGTCTCCCCACATTACTTCCCACATTACTTCCCACGTGACTTCCCACGTGACTTCCCACATGACTGCCAGCATAAGCTCGCTCTCCCCGTTCTGCGGAACTGCCTCCCCTGGAAAGAGAGGCATTGTGTGATCCCGAAGAGCTCAAGTTACTGGTGATGTTGGTTGTAGTGTTTGTGGCGTTGGTGGCGTTTGCAGTGTGTGCAGTGTGTGCAGTGTGTGTCATGTGTGTAGCATTTGCAGCCGCCGCTCGTCCTTCCATAATGTCATCCTCGTCATCCTCCTCGTTGTCGTGTTTTATGGAAATGGGAGGGGGACTCAAAGAGGTCAAAAGGCCACTGTGTACAGATTCTGGTGGTGGAGAATCCGTACTGCTTCTTGCAGTGGAGCTCATATGACTGACATGACTGACATTGCTGCCAGTATTTCGAATGGCATCGATGTCTCCAATAAAGTCTTCTTCTTCCGTGGAACCCCGCCCGTTTCCCCCGTTTCCATCATATCCACCAACATTCCCAACATCAGTTCCAACATCATTTCCAACATTATTCCCACCAACATTTCCACTCCCATCACTATTGTTATTGCTCGAATTTGAACCAGTATTGGAGGCAGATGCCGGAGCTGGAGTAGTAGCTGGAGTGGTATCATTGGAAAAACTCAACAAGACAATATTTTCTCCATTCAGTGGTGTGTTGTGATTGGATAGATCCAGCATGGCATGAGTTGCACCAGGCCTCTGCACGTTGTTACCGCCATTGTTGCCACCGTGGTTGCCACCATGGGTGACATGGGTGTCGCCATTCCTTCCCCCATTGCCATGGTTATTGCCCTGCGTCCCATTCCCATAACTTTCGCTTCGGCCAAAACTGTAGTTTCCACCCAGGTATCCTCCCGGACCACGATTCAAATCCGACATGCCACCCATAGCTCCCATCCCACCCATCCCACCCATTCCGCCACCAACACCATCATCCCCCTCCAAAAACTCCCCATAATACTCATCGTTATCGTTGGGAGTATCATTCGGGGTATAATTCGGAGTGTCCTTGGGGGTGTAGTTCATGGGGAGGGAGCCGGTGCTTTCGTGGTGGTGGAAGGAGGCGAATCCCGTCAATCCTTCCATTCCTTGCAGCCCCGCCATTCCTTCCTGCAGTCCCGCCAGTCCTTCCAATCCTGTCAGTCCTTCGAGTCCGGAAAGACCGGAGCCACCGGAGGAGAGTCCTGGTGGGGAGTAAAAGGCATCCGAAGTGGCTGGTGGGGCTGGTGGGGCTGGTGGGACTGGTGGAGCTGGTGGGACTGTGGTTGTGCTGGTTGTGTTATTTGGGTTATTTGTGTCGGTTGGGTTGGTTGGGTTGCCGGTCGGTTCGTCCCTTGGTGGAACAATTGCTTCATTCGCTTCCTCGGGTGGAGGAGATGCCATTGCGGCTATTCTGGAGGAAAGT
This sequence comes from Thalassiosira livingstoniorum, assembly GCA_036939595.1. Taxonomy (NCBI): domain Eukaryota; phylum Bacillariophyta; class Thalassiosirophyceae; order Thalassiosirales; family Thalassiosiraceae; genus Thalassiosira; species Thalassiosira livingstoniorum. Next base: position 2,920 of record JALLOT010003196.1, on the reverse strand, counting down.
GGTGAGTCGTTTGGGGATCCTTCTGCCGGCTCGATGGGCGGTGGTGGTGGTGGTGGTGGTGCATCGGGTGGGGGGGTTGACGCTGCATCTGCTGCATCTGCTGCATCTGTGTCGGTTGCGTCTGCTGGTGTCACCTTCTTTGGGTCCATTTTGATTGTTGTCTTAAATGGAATGGTTTTAAAACAGTGGTAGTATAAGAAAACCAATATCAATGTTCATTTTTGGAAGGGCTCAGTGATAAAGAGGACGAGATAGATCCTGCGAGATCCTGAAGATATCCTTGCCTCTTGCCTTTGATTGTGCCATTGTGCGGTGGCGGAGGGTGGCGATTGTCGGTTGTTGGCGCCATTCGTGGCATCTGGCAATTGTGGTTTGCGCGGGAATCGATCTGAAAAATAAAATTGGAACTCCGCGGAGTATCGCATACAATAGTACATCATAAGGTACTATGGTACTATGGATGGTATTGTACGATACGATATGGTACAGCCAGGAACATACAAAAGTCACATAAAAACGGTCTCAAAGAGGATCTCATGTTATTCCGTGATAATTTATCGTGACGTCAAATCGATAAAATTCTTTGGCGATAACCAAAATTTAAAAAGTATCGTATTTTTAATATTCACACATTTTGTTTGAAAAATGGTATTGTAACAGAAAATGCGATTTACAAAAATTTCTTAGAATTTCTTAGAATTTCATAGAATTTAGTACAAAAATTCAAAAAAATACAATATTTCAAAGAATTTTGTAATTTTTCATGGAATTTGTACAAAATTTCATGAAAGATTAAGAAATTTTGTGAAAACAAAAAAGATAAAATCTAAAAAACTCAAAGAAAAAAATAAAAAAGTAATTTTCTTGATGGAGTTACATATCTTACAAAAACAAAAAACGACTGAAAAATGATTCAAAATTGAAATGTTTTGCTAAAATTGATGAAAAAAAAACAAAAAAATAACAATAGATGTGTGAAAAAGTCAAAAATAAGATTTTGATTAAAAAAATCAATTGTTTGAAAATTGTGGTTTCTTATTTTCCATCAAATTTCACACAAAGTTTTAAAAAATCTTTCAAAACTCCACAAAAATTTCATGAAATTTGTAATACTTGTAAAAATTCATACCAAATTTTCATGAAATTTCATCAAAATTTCACGAAATTTCACCAAGTCAAAATTCTAAAATTAGAGATCACTTTTTATATAATTTGTGAATAGTTTTTGGTTGCCAAAACAGGGTCACCATTGCTGAAAATATTTTTTTGATCAGTTCCATCATGCTAAGATTTAATTGTCACTTCAAAATAATTTGAATTAATCCATTTTTGGCATGGATTTGGGATGCTCCAATAAGCTCAATACAAGGGACCCTTACAATGTATGTAGAATTGGTACATGACATGTGGGTCATTTTCCTCACCACCACTTACACTAGAGTATTAACATACCTGGGAGGTATTTGGCAACTTATCTAGTGAAATCTAGAGTGGTTTCACACCACCACCACAAAGTTTGCCCCCTAAAATGTGTAAGAACTCTGTGGTAAAGCTGATGGTAAATTGCAAAACAAAAAGGCTTAAATTGCTAATTTTTGGAGAATATTTTTGTCACTGGACTATTATGACGTACCACAAACTTTTTATGTTAAAGCATCTGGTATGTTTCTATGTACTCTACGGAGACTACCACCACCATTTTCAATATTATTATTGTTGTCTCTCTTTTAATTTATCTAGTTGTAAACTAGCAAAGCCTTTGAAGCAAATGCTGTTGTCAAAAATAAATAAATGGAAAACATGTCCAAACACCACCAGATAGTGACTGTTACGTCTTCTATCTATTTTTTGTGCTTTCTTACTCTTTCTGCAAAATGTGCATCATCTAAAGAGGAGTATGGAATTTCCAGACAATTCCTCCTTATAACTGGCCACAGCTCTGGTGTCCCATCAATTGTTTATTTTTGTTTTTAATGTGTGTTAGGGTCAATTGAATACAATAGCCAGGCAGGTGTTGATCAAAAGAAGTATGCTGGCAAAGCCAAACATCAAATGCAGCAAGTTTGAGAATGGGTCATTGGTCCCCTGACATGAGAGTGGAGGAGAATAAGTTTTGGTCCCAACAGTCCTTTTCTTTGTGTGGGAAATCATCCAACAAGTGTTTAATGGTCTCTAATGGGAAGTCACAAAAATGGCATACAGGGTTGGCAAGATACTGTAAAGTCTGCAAGTACTTACCTGCAGTATTGAATCAATTGCATTGATAACAAGTCAACAAGCATTAAATGGCCTGATTGCTGGTTCTCTTGTTTTTAAATGTGAAATCCAAATGTTGAAAAGAAGTCTGCACAGTCCAGCTGGTTTTAGCTTGTTGGTATATTTGGTTTACTGTCAAAATAGTTTTCTTTTTAAAAATCATTTGAGATTGGAAAGAGAGATCAAAACTTGATCTTGGACTGGTAGGTGCATATTATTAACACAAACTTTTGCAACAGAATCAGTGACTTCATTAACTAGAATCCCAACATGTGCTGGTATGAATTGCAAAACCAGCATCATTAAAAAGGAAGGACAAGTAGAAAATTTTCCCATAAAATTGTTGTGCCAATAACAAGATATCAATAATATCTAATAGGTCCTTGATCAAGTGCTTGTAGAGGCATGATTGAGTGTCTGTTGCCATTAGTACTTTTTTGTTTTGAGAGATCCTTTATTGGTGAGTATGTAGTCAGCTGATGATTCAAGAGCAGTGTTCTCTGCACCATTTTCAATAGTCTTAACCCTTGTTAATGCTTTGTGGTGGAGCTGATAGCAGGGGTCCTTACAATACAATACAATATTGGAGGAGGAGGGGTAAACACCCCTGTACTCCAGGGGTGTTTAACCCTCCTCCTCCACTATTGTATTGTATTGTAAGGAC
>JALLOT010003194.1:0-11585 GCA_036939595.1 Thalassiosira livingstoniorum | reverse complement strand
AGGGTATGTAGTATAACTACTTTACTTTAAACAGAGAGACGATAATAATAATGTAAGTAGAAGTATGTAGGGACTTACCTGGACTTACCTTATCGATCTAGTTAGTACTTACACTCCTAATAATAATTAATATTTCTACTCATTGTAAATACAATATCGTGTACCATACCATAGGATATGGTATGGTACCTACTTACATGCCCATTGCCATTTTTTTTCAAAAAAGTGGAACGAGAGCTCCATCCGCCTGTCTACCTTGTTGTATCTTAGTGCTGTGCTTATCCTCATATTATGCAAAAGGAAGAACAAAAGATAAAAAAGAAGAAGATAGAATTGATCATTTAGAAAAAAGAATTGATCATCATTAGATATTACAAGTTACTAGTAGTAAAAAATAATAGATGTATGAGGGCTATTATTTATGAGGTACTTACAATATTATGTTAGTATCTACCAGAGTCGGGGTAAGACTTATCAAGCTCAGCCAGGCCAAGTGATGTGCCAGTTGACTCGAACAAATTTATTTGCTTTTTGCAGAACAAGAACATCTCCTCATAATTTTAGCTTTTTGGTTTCAGACAACAGCATTTATTCAATACCAATACTATTTCAAGGAATAATGACAAACCCCAATGAAATGTTACAGCGAACTGCAAATGCGCTTTTTCTTTCAATTTTATTTCACGCAAGGACAATTTGCGCTCATTGTGGTGGCCTAGACAGCAACGGAGGTGCCATTGCACCTTCTCCCAGTAAGTTGGGATAATTTTCCGTTTTGGCTTGTATTGAACAAAACCACTCACTTTTCCGTGGCCCTGGTTCTGCTTGGCTGTTACAGTTTACGATGCTTTTTTCTTTCCTCAGTGGGCAAATAACGATGACAATGACATGGCGAAGAATTTCAAGGGTTTGTGCACCCAAGGAAGTTCGTTCTACCTCAGATTTGATGGCAATAATATGGAAAACTCTACGGACATTTTCCAGATCTCAAACAGCACAACGAACTCCACAGGCACAGCTAACTACACTTGTGCCCAAGCTTTGGCAGCAGATCCCAATAGTTTCTTGGAAGTGGAAAATGTGCCCATTGATGACCCAAGCTGCTGCACAGCGTATCGCTTTAGATCGGATGTGACACTCAAGGCAGAAGTCGATGATGACATAACTCTCACTTTAAACATTCACGACACTTATGGAGAAAATTCAACCACATTTATGAAGCTGTGCGAAGAGCTTTGGGCCTGTTCATCTTATGTCGATCAGGTATGTTTCTGCGATTGATTTTTTTTCGATGTTTAGAGTAAATCAAAACGGTCCAACGTTGGCTAAATGTGTGTCCAATTGTTCGCTTTTTTCAAAGTATTCTACCGAATCTTGCCAAAGAAAAAACGGGAAACGATGCCCTAAGTACGAGAATAACAGTCTTTGTTTTAATGAAGCTTACGACATCTCGGACGATGAGGATGGTGAAGCCGAGATATCTCCCTTTTCTGCATACATCATTAATGCTTGTTTTGGAGCAAGTGATGGAGATTTTGATTGGGACAATCCCACCAACGGGTACAGGTTAGTGTTGGTTGTGAATTAAAACCTCATTTGGATTTCTATTGTTTTAATCTTCTATTTTGTCATATCACACGGTTACAGCATTGGCGAGCTCGAGGTGCAAAGGGACGATATATGCGATATTGCCAATGGTCTTTCCGATAAATTATTTTTCGTCGCGGCAGATGAAGATTTGTGCGATGATTTGATCCAGTGCCTCATTGAAGCTTCAACACCGTCTGGTCAAGATCCGACCCAAACGGTACAAGATTTTAACGATGTTAGGTCAGATCTCTGTGCAGGAGATTTCGAGAGTCTTGAAAAGAAAAGAGATGATACCTGCGGTGTTACAGACGTAGTAACAACGGTTCCAGTCTCGCCTATTGGCAGCGACGATGGTTGCAGACCTTTGCCCCATTGCCCCACAGAGCTTCAGCCTTTTTTCACTACTTACTCTCCAGCATATCCATCTGGAGAAGAGTACACAGCCTTGATCCCCGGCTATGCCATAGATAACGGTTACGATGACCGCACAACTGCAAATACTGTGGCTATCATGGAGACCGTTATGGTAGCACTTAGATATGCACTGATCGCTGTCGAAACTATTGTGGATATGTTTCCCACATCAATAATCTACTTCTGGAAGGTAATACCCTGGACTGTGCTGCAGGGGGTGATTATTGGAATGGAAAACCAATTGGATTTCTGTGCACTGCACGATGGCCTCGTTGACTCAGCGGAGATTGAGGCGATGTATGAAAACACGAGACAAATGCTAGATGGTAGTGCGGCTATCTATGACGAAGTGGTGTGTCGTTGTGCAGATAATTATTCGTTGCATGGTCAGGGTTGTGATGGCAAAGACAACAACTGCGACCAAATTGTGGACGATTGGTAGGTTTCTTTCGCGCACAGTGCATATCTCATGAATTGCTATGTTATCACTGATGTATTTTTTTATCTTGTCTTGAAGCACGGAAGATAACTACGCCCCTGTCATTGATATCAGCCAAGCTTATGCGAAATGTAGTGGAATCGGCAGAAACCCTAAAAAATGGTTTCTCAATAACGAGGATGCTTTGGACTGCGTTAAGCAAACATCAAAAGTCGCAGATGATTGCGATGATAGCCGAAATATCACATTAACGTCAACATTGACAGGAATCTGCTCTGATTCCCGGGTAAGCTTAGATGCTACAGATAAATGTGGCAACATAGCAAAGACTCGTAGTGTCCCAGTGGCCATCGATATCGAACCTCCACAAGTTTCGTGTTCTTTGGGACCCGACTCGAATACGGCCATGCGATTGCTTGATGATGGCGGAACAATGACGGACATCAATCTTCATTATGAGGCCACTGACAATTGTGGAGGCGATATCAATGTGAGAGTCGACGTATTCGCAAGCGAACTAGAAGACTGGCAAGGTGAAAAACAAGCTTTGTTTCACGAAATTTATGGAGAGCAGCAAGCTGGGCTTTATGTTGCAGCCAAGGTTTGTTGGACAGAAGGAGACGGCACATGTATCAGGGACCCACGGAACAATGATCCAAGCCCTTCGGGCTTCAGACGCCTCATCACAGTTAGAGTCTCCGCAAGTGATCTCGCTGGAAACGAGGCTACACCGGCAGAATGCACTGTCCTTGTTTTACCGTCTCACATGATGGGTGCCGATATTGATATCGCACAAATCAAACAGCGCTTTTTGGTTGCAGAGCACAAATCAGTGTTCACCAACTATCCTCCACTCTCCAAGAAAATCGTTGATTTCGGTATCCCAATTCCATCAGCAAAATGGTTTTCGAAGCCCAATGAGAATCGATGTGCACAGGATTGTTTTGGCAACGGGTACTCATGTGATGCGGATTCTTTTGTCGTAGGAACACCTTTATTTTATTCTGCTGAGGATTGCTGCACTTCCATGGGGTGGATCCACCACGCATATTGCGCATCTTTGTCAACAGGGGAACCGTCGGGAATGTGGTTTCAAGACACCAATGCCGGACTTTGCAAGCAAGACTGCAATGACCAGGATGATGCCAAATGTGTCAATATTACTACAATCAACTATTTGCCCAATAACATGATGTACAACTCAAGTGAAGAGTGTTGCGACAGCATGCTCGGGTTTGACGGCGATGAGTGCAACAGACTCTCCAATGCTGAAGGTTTGTTCTTTGCTGATACAAACAATAGGATATGCATCATGAATGCAGACGATTGTCCCGAAGGCTACACATGCGAAACTTCATCGATTGGGAAAATGTATATGACCGAAACCGAATGCTGCCAACAGGCCTTACCCCATGTTCATTTGTCGAAGTGCCTCGCCGACACCCAAGGGGTAAAAACGAATTTGTGGGTCGTCGACTACGGAAACTCGATATGCGTCAGAGACTGTGAAGGCCCACCCCCCTGCTTTGATATTTCAGATTTATATGTAGCGCCAAATGTGTTTTTTGACACTGCCTTGGAATGCTGCGAGAGTGATCAAGGACTCTTTTGGACTGAATCCAGCATTTGCGAATCTGCGTCCCAAGTCGGCATTGTAGAGTATTATAACTCTACTTCCTCAGGAGAGTGGTATGAAGGCAGTGATTTCAAATGTGTCCAAAATTGCCAAGGAGAAGCGTGAGTAAACCTTTGTGCAGCGCGAAACGTTAAACAATCTCTCTACTAGCTTGAGTACCTCATCCGTCATTTCTTCCTTTCCGTCCAAAACTCCCCAGTCCATGTGGAGGCATTCTTTCGCACTACTCAACTACATATGAATCGCTTTCTCAGTGCTGCGACCAAGAACTTAATTGGATGGATAGTAATCTATGCTATTATCGGTCACTTGGTGAACACTCAGGCAAATTCTATGCGGATGGCACTAAATGCAGTCAAGACTGCACACCTGATGCACATCCAGCATGCGCCGGAACACCAGAGCTCGGCACTGTTCTTTACGATTCTGCCGACGAGTGTTGTGCTGAGGCAATCTTTTGGAGAAAACAAGATGTTTGTGTCGCTGATTCCTTGGGCAGTGCGTCAGTTGGCACTAACATGTATTACATGGACTGGACAGCGCAAAAGTGCAAAAGAGATTGTGATGGGCCAGCTCCCTGCGCCGGCTTACTTAGTGAATTAGATCGAAATTGGCTCATTTTATACGATACTGAAGATGAATGCTGCAGTTTGACCGAAAATTGGATCGATCGTAACGATTGCCCATATTTTGACACAATGTAAAGGTCGTTTTGCGTAAATTAGTAGGAGATCATTTTCAAAAAGAATTAGAGTAGTGGGGATTATTGTAAAAATGAGATATCAGAGATGGAAAGACAAGTAATTGGATTGGATTCTTTATTTTTGCACTTACAGCAAGCATCGTCAACCAACTGACCCTCCTAGTTCAATAAAGATGGAATTTCTTGTCAACTTTTCCGACCCTTGAAAGCCAACAGCATCCGCATTCAATGTTAGAATTGATTGTCCAAGAACAGAAGTATTTAGATGAAGACACGACATTTTGTTCAGATGAGCCATCACAATTGCACTCACCTATTCAAAACAAAGAGCTGCCATAATATTAGGTGGAACGTGGATCTTCAATTCCGCACGCTGTCCTACGATGGCATAAGTCAGAGCAGCATAGAACTAAATGAGTCCTGCTCAACATACCTCATTTTCACTAATGTTCTGTGCATTCAGTGTTATTGTCCCACCGTCCACTTGCATTATTTCGTCGGTTTTATTTCGGCAGCCTAGGCCCGCAACGCCGGGTGAGCACTTAGAGTTGGATCGCTCGGTGGTGTTCGAAGTCAAAGCCATCAGCAGCGGAGGTTGAATGCGAAGAAAAAGTCCATGATGAAATTTTCTTGCTCGAAATTTGACATTCATCCAATGGCTGGACGAATGTCAGAAATTCAAATCATCCAATTTCTGGCTAAGTGAAGATCCCATATATTGCCACGTGGGGATTGATTTTACTTAATTTCAATTTCAATTTTGAAATTGGCACTTTTAATTATTTTTGGTTTCCCGGCAAACCAGAATTGACACATTGGTTTCAATTTCCAGTACGTTTTCTACGTGCAGGCCGCCAGAAAGTCGAGATTCTTCCAGCTGCTGGATGAATTTTTGGAATCGTCCAGCCAGTGGATGATGTTTCTCATCATGGATAGCAATCTGGGTCTTACAGAAGGTGACGGCCAAGCAGAAAATGATGAAGGCAATAAACATGAGAACGCGGCACTAGAAAAATTCAAAGCGGAGCCAGAATGCTGGTAGATTCGCTGACCATGTGTGGTGGATGCATTTGTTGGGTTGGCTGTGATGGCTTCGATGGTTGTGGTAACTGCGGCTTCACTCCAGATATTGCAGTTACCCTAGATGCACCAGTAACTCCAGATACTCGCCGAACGGCACCCTGCATAGCATCCTCTGCCACAGACGATGCCGTCACCCATTCCCTTGACCTCTATTTCATTGGTGGCGACCCTCCACTGCACTCATTGCTCCTCCCATTGTTTCTTCCGCGGATTCTGTTTGGGGATTAATGCCGTGAGACGCGAATGGACTTAGGATCGAGTCATTCATTGGCATTGATACGTAGCAAAAGAGGTGGCAGCAGGAATATGGTAGTCGTGGAAGTGATCGAAGTGGAAGAAGCGGCCTTGGCAGAGGCGGCCACCGGAAGGGAAGAAAGGGCATCACGAGGAGAGCTGGAGGTGCGGTGTCGGTCCCTGCGAGAACGCTTACCTCCATGGGAAGATGTTTGAGAAAGGATGATGGCCAATGCCAGTGCCAGCCAGGATGCCAACCATTCCAGCACTTAGTGTGAGTGTGGTCGCCGCCGGATGCAGTGCCCCAGCGTTCAAACTAGACTTCCCCGATACCGAAGATGATGCATTTCCATGACCACCACCACCACCTTCACCACCTGCGGCACCCACCATCATAACAACTTATTTCTTTCAAGGAAGTGGAGGTGGTAATGGCAAATTGGAATTTTTTGGTATGTTCAAATGCAATCGTTTTTGGATGAAGGTCAGTGGCTGGATGGAGAGGATTAAGAAGATGGAATGGATGGAATTTCTGGATTATGGTACTGTTTTGATGTATGGAAGCTGCTGGCGTAACTGTGCAGGGGTTGCGGTTGATGTTGGTGTAGCAGTTGTTGCAGTGGTTGTGGCTGCAGGTTCAGAAGACGTAGAAGGAGGTTTCCGANGTTTCCGAGCATTGGTTGCATTTGATGTGGCATTGAAAATATTTTGGATTAAGCGTGAGGAGGGCATGGCATCAGAAATCCAACGACCATAGGGTAAAAGGAGAGTGTAATTGTAGATGAAATCTATCGTTGAGTGGTGAGCTGATCAAAGATTCATGTGGAGATGATGGGTGACAGAAATGAAGGAGGATGCAAAATGACTCATACTGAAGTGGTTGATTATGGCTTTAGTGTAGCATTAGAGCGGTTGGCTAACAGGGAGGTAAGGAGAGAAGGAGACGAAATGACTGATCTCTCTATTGAAGATGATAGAATGCTGTAATTGGATGCATTCCTTGGATCCACGGAGGCAAGAAAGGTAAAAATGATGGTTGTATGTTCACTGAACAAAGTAAAAATCCCCCAGGACACGTAAATCTAGACTGCATCCTCGAACAGGCATTGAAGGAGAGTAGACTCAAGGCTCCTGGGAGGTGCGGTGGTTGGTTGTTGCATTTAGTGCCGTCGTTTTCTCTATTTCATTGCTCCGTCTTCTCCAGTCGACATTTGACTGATCATATGGCACTAGTGCATCTGCTACTGTCATGTTTGCTGTAATTCCCGGCTGTTGTCTTGTATTTATACAGCTCAGATAATGGTTTGCTGGGTTATTTCCCTAGTGGCGAAGTCGGTAAATACTGACCCAGCTCATGTCATTACAAGGGTGATTCAGCAAATAGAAAATGAAATTGGCTGATCAATCGCAACAAATGCGAGCTGTGACATTTATTAGAAGTTTAAACAAATCCACAACAAAATGGAAGAAAAACAATAATCAAATAACAATGCATAGACTAGACAAGAAATATCTTTACCTTGTTCAGGATTTCATCAATGAGCAAAATAGGCACTAAGTTCAGCCCGAAGCTCCATAAACGGTTCATTATTGTTGGCACCAAGTAGAAAGGAATCAGTGGGCTTTAAAGCATTTCTAATCATCCTTTAAGAACAAGGTACGAAGAGTGGAGATGAAAACGAACTGAGAAACAAAATTAAGTCAAAACTTTTGAATCTTAACGAAATCAAAACGAAAATTTGGGCATAGATTACCTATCCGCTCCCTCGGTGTAGACTCGTCCCTCGCCCTATCAACACTGCCAACCCTCCACCACTCATCTCATGTCTTTACTCTCCCCCAAATAGTAACCAACCATCCGTCCCTCCTAGATATTTTGAAAACGAGTTCAGGAAAGAGAGACAGCATTGAACCGTGTTGAGACCCAATGAAATCAAAACAAAAATTCAGGCATAAATTACTTGTCCGCTCCCTCGGTGTAGACTCGTTCCTTCGACATCTCCCCTCCAGCAATCCTCCTTAATTCATTTCAAGACACGGATGCGACCCTCCACCCCCCCATACCAACCGGCAACCGACAGGAAATCCTGGATATTGAAATGAGCAGAAACAACACTGAACATCTTTCCTGTGGTTGAAAAAATCAGAGACAAATAAAAATTCGAGAACCATTTAACATTTAACAGCCAAAAACTTACCCCGTATTTCTGGGTAGTATTAAATGGAAAGTTTATCTGTATTGCATCGCCATCATCTAGCCCGCAATCAGGATGGGGGTTGTAAATTGTTTTGATGCAGAGAATTTTTGTCTTCAGTAGCATAAGGCCTGCCAATGAAGAACGCATCCAATTAGCTGTCTTGGCATCCCAAGAAATGTCGCGACGGTGGCAAGTCCTGGCGGAGGTGGCATGTGCTGGTGCTGGGACGTTGGCGAGAGCGAGGTCAATGCTTTCAGTTGAAGAACAGTAACGAATGTTGCCTAGTACAAGCAATAAAATTTGGAGTACGGTGTATGGTACCTACCATTGCTGCAGCAGCGACGGCGTGATGTACTTTCGCAGGCTGGGTGCCTTGGCATGGGCTTTATTTGACTGGAGTCGGTGGAGTCGGTCGCACCTACTAAACGATGAGATAGAGGCCATGGGCCATGGCCAGAGGAGGGGTGAAGGGGCTGTAGGGGCCACAAATCTGTTCCACCTGGAACTGTAGAAATAAAAATGGCGGCAGCCAAAACAGTCAAAACTTACAGAAAATGGTACATTTTCAGTTCTATCTATTTCATGGCAAATTAACATGCAATTTTCTTTCATTCACAGATTCGTTTCAACATTTAATTGATTAGATGCTATTACATGCTATTCAATGTTTCTATCTGATTTCACAATCCATTCCATAATCATAAAACACGACTAGCTTAATTTAATCTCGTCCCCATCAACAGAAACAATGTCAGATCCTCGCACCATCCTCACCACTTCTTTTCGCTTGAAGTCAGTATTGCCATTAGCCGGTACATCAGCATAGCTTTCCACTGTTGTTTCAACTACCATTCTCACAGCCACTTTGAACTTACTTTTGTCATCTTTGTCCATTTTCTCTCCCCACTTCTGCCTTCCGTCCATGAACCACTTATTGTATGATTTTGTGTAAATTGCCATGACACGATATTTATGAAAAGAGGTGTCAACACTCTTACCTCTAGTGCGGACAATCTTGAGCGTCACCAGAGTTCCTCGCTCTATCCAATACTCCTCATTGGCTCTGTTGCCTTTAACAGATTGATTAAGATTGACACTCTTTGGTTTAGAGAACCATCTAGAAACAAGAGACTGGTGTTTCCGCTCAAACAAGATCGACCCAAATTTCTTCTCGTCATTTGATTCAAGTGCAGCACTTGCCGCTACAGAGAGCGATAGTAGTTCTTGAATAGAACCACATTTCAACAGTGACTCATAGGCTTTCAACAGTTTCACCGTTTGTGAAGGGTCCATTGGAACATTGAAACTTCCTGCCGCATCCGGCTCCAACTCCTTGATATCTTCGAGCAAACAATCGTTCGCAGTATTGTCCTTTTTCGAATTGTCAGAGTCAGGCCTCGTCAATTCATGAGCCACATCTTTAATGCGATCAATCAGAGTGGCATTTGGATTTCCTCCAGTGGTATCTGGGATAGGTGCAGCATCATTAGCCCCCATGCCGCTTACTTCATTGAAAATGAATGTCCTTGGAAAAAATCGAATCAGTACATCTCGTAGTTCTACAGGCGAAGAAAATGCCCTGCAAAATGGTGACATTTCTCCGGACGCAACTCCAACAACTGTCAGTAAACTTTCCATTTCAGCAGATGCAACTGCAATGATTTCCGAAAACGCCGGCCACAATTGATTGCACAAAGGTTGTGCATCTTTAGAAAAGTTGATCACGACTGGCCCAGCATTGCACTGGTCAACAGTCATTTTGCTCTGTTCCACAAAATCTTTGACTGGTGTTTTGAACAAAATGAGTTTGTAAGATATCAACACTAAAATAACTAACAAAAAATAATGACGGCACTTACATGTAGCACCGTGCCCCTTTCTTCCCTCGCTGTTTGTTTATAAGTCACCTCTATGAAACTGAATGTCCCTCCGCTCTAGCTTTTCCACTAGAGAGCAAAAATTGCTCGAAGAGAATTCTCTCATACAAACCCTGCAGCAACCAAATGCATGCTCAGCTGGCTCGCTCGTGCAATGTCTGCATTTTGTAATGTCGGATCGAAGCACCATAAAGACAAGGGAAATGGTCTCTATGACAATGTTTCGCTTTGTTGTGATGCACACATCAGACAACGAGGTAAGCCACAGCATGGAAGTCCAGATAAAGTTAGCCCTGTGTCGTGCAGCAACAAGTCTTGCATTCACAGCGTGAATGTGCAGACGCATGAAAAAGAAAGTGCATGCAACGGCACTGGCATCTCCAATATTGCATGACACTTTCCCATTCTCAATAGCACAAGAAAACTTGTGAATAGTTTCATATGACACGAGCTTTTGCACAAGCAAGTCAGAAGCAAAATCCCGTGGGCGAATCAGTTCTGATGGCACTCCAGACTGATGTAAGATGTATACATCCAACACGAGGCATCCAATTGAGGCGACTCCCGAACCACCAATTGATTGGTACCTCCAAGCCTTTTCATTGTGGAGTGGATCCGTTGCTCCAGTGTAATCATGTGATCCAGATAGAAACTGGCAAACAGCCCTTCTGACATCATCGCTTTCTACTGAGACTCCATCCACAGTAAAATTGGTAAAGCATGCTTTGCCTCGGTATTCATTGCTGATCGTGACACCTGCCTTCTCAGCGTCCTCGGTGAAGTCCGAACTTGCATTAGTTGTCTGAGGCCGTGCCCCAATCATTTTGACTGAAGGCAGTCCAGGAATGGCTGTCTGAAAACAAATCAAAACAACTTTGACCTCCGTTGCCATGACAATGTCACCATCCTCTTTTTTCAGATGCTTTCCATCAAGAAGAACTTGAATTTCGTCCTTTGACAGACCCAAAACATTGATGAAGTGATTTGGGTATGCCCCTCCCATCACAGCACAGAATGCAGAGGACATCTCCATTACTTTGACTAGCTTAGTCGCATCGATGGCAAATGAAAACGAAAGGACCGTGTTTTCAGTTGATGCATTCCCCGCAAGGTATTTCAGTCTGATATCAATCTTGGTGCGAATGCGGCTAGCAAACAAACAGATCGTGAGATATGGTTTGCAATAAAAAATACAAAATAACAAAGAGCACATACCCGACCATTTCTTCCGTGCTACAACAATATACACTAGGCATTCGCTCATCCGCATTAAGCTGTTTGATCCACCTCATTGATGGACCACCAAGATTTGCCCTCATTTCCCCAGATGCTTTTGGGCAGATGGTGTGGACATATCGAAAGAAGTTCTTGACCTTCTCCTCCATCAATACATTTGTTCGCTTGTATTTCA